>JADRCD010168666.1:0-19441 GCA_019843815.1 Montemys delectorum | reverse complement strand
ATATATATATATCAGAAAGTGGAAAGAAAAGGAAATAAAAATTATAAAAGAAGAAAGAGTGGGTGGATGACTATTTTCCTGTTTAAAAAAAAAAAAAAAACACCAGTAAGGCACCAGTAAGTTTGTTGAAAACAAGTGTGTGTAAGTTTTCAAAACTGTAATTCAAAAGGGAGTTACATGTGAAGACAGGCTGCCATGCTGAAAGAACAGAGAAACTGAAGAAAAAAAATGTATTTTTAACAAAATTATTTTTTAAATGATACAACTCAGATTCTATTGTAAAAATTAGTTGTGTGGTATCATAATTAGTGGCAAAAATCAAACCACTTTTAATTACTTTTTTATTTTTGATCTTATAATATAACTATATCGTTTACACCTTTCCTCTCCTTCTGCCAATTCTTCCCATGTACCCCCTTTCCTCCTTCCTCTCTTTCAAATTCAAGAACTTTTTCTTTAATTGTTGTTACGTGTGTGTGTGTATGTGTGTGTGTGTCCATGTGTATATATATATTCCTAAGTGCATAAATATAACCTGCTCAATTCATATAATATCATTTGTATGTATGTTTGTAGGGTTCTCCATTTGGGATTGGGTAACCGACATGTCCTTCCCTGGGGGCTACTATTTTCCTCTATCTCTCAGTATTTCTTCTTCTTTATTGAGGGTTGAGGCCTCTTGAGGTTTTCCATTCCAAATTAGGGTTTCCTTGTTCAGGTTATATTTAGACAGCCATGGATGTGAGACTTCATCATTATATCTCCTTTAACAATTTCTAGCAGACACAATCTCACAGCAAATTTTCTGTCCTCCGCATATCACAATCTTCTCACCACCTTTTTTGCAATGATCCCTGAGCCTTAAGTAAAGGAGCTGCATTAGATGTATCAGTTGGACTACACTCCAAAACTCTGCATTTCAATCAGTTGTAGTTTTCTATAATGATCTCCATCTGTAAAACCATTTATTGGTGGTGAGTTTATTAAGCAATGCATGGCAAATGTTGCAGATATAACATCCACTGAAAACAAGGGGGATATCTGAAAAATTAACTGTCTCACAAGACCACTTTTTTTGGAAAAGTTATTGTAGGAAACTTTAGGAATATAGTTGCTAATGTTCAATTGTGTGTTATTATTGTAGATAACAGCATCCATGCTACATGTACAGCTCAATTTTTCATTATACCATTAGATATATTGATAATGAATAAAATGTTACTGAAGTAGCCTCTTCAGTGCCATTAGAAGACATAACTGAGTCAAAAAACTAAAAATAAATGTTAAAATAATTTTCTTGACAAAGTATTTGATATAAATAAAAATGGCACCCAGGTGATGGAATGTAAAAGAGGACTATAAAGTTATTATGGAATTGAATTCCAAAATTAATTTTAATGAAGTATCAGTGCACAGTTCATCAAGAAATTTCAAACAGAAAAATGAATAATGTCATGAATATTGTTACCAATACTATGAATTTTATAATGTTCTGTCTCAGTCAGGGTTCTCTTCAGAAACAGAACCAACTAAATGAATACATATTCAGCACAGATTTGCTATATTGACTTACATTATGTGACATGCATAGTACAAGAATAATGTCTTCACACTACAAACTCTGAAAACCCAATGGCTGTTCAGCCCAGGAGCTTATATAACTTAACATTTCTAGTATAGTGATGAAGATCCAGAGCAGCAGTCTGAACTTCTGGGTCACAGCCCCTATGGTAAACCTCTATCTCCAAAAATAATTACATTATGTTTCATAATAGGAACAAAATTACAGTTATGAAGTAGAAATGAAATAATTTTATGGTTGGGGGTCACCACAACATAAGGAACTGTATTAAAGGGCCACAGTATTAGGAAGGTTAAGAACCACTGATCTAGATGATTACTAGAGAACAATTGGTTTTAGTTCACATGGTAAGGTTAAGGAGGCTGAGTTCTGCAAGCCAATAGTCAACATCAAGCTAAATGGAGAGAAACTTGAAGAAATCCCACTAAAATCAGGGACAAGACAAAGCTGCCCACTCTCTCCCTATCTATACAATATAGTTCTTGAAGTTCTAGCCAGAGCAATTAGGCAACAAAAGGAGATGAAATGGATACAAGTTGAAAAGGAAGAAGTCAAGATATCACTATTTGCAGACAATATGATTTTATACATAAGTGACTCCAAAAAACCCATGAGAGAATTCCTACAGCTGATAAACAACTTCAGCAATGTAGCTTGAAACAAATTTAACTCAAACAAAACAGTAGCTTTCCTCTACTCAAAGGATAAATGGGCTAAGAAAGAAATTAGGGAAATGACACCCTTTATAATAGTCATAAAATGTGTCTTGGTGTGATGCTAACCAAGCAAGTGAAAGATCTGTATGACAAGAACTTCAAGTCTCTGAAGAAAGAAATTGAAGAACATCTCAGAAGATAGAAAGATCTCCCATACTCTTGGATCTGTAGGATTAACAGTAAAAATGGCCATCTTACCAAAAGCAATCTGCAGACTCAATGCAATCCCCATCAAAATTCCAACTCAATTCTCCACAGAGATAGAAAGAGCAAATCTAAAATTTATCTGGAATAAAAAAAAAAAAAAACTCTGGATACCAAAAAACATCTCAACAATAAAAGAACTTCTTAGGGAATCACCATCCCTGACCTCCAGCTGTATTACAGAGCAGTAGTGATAAAAACTGCATGGTATTGGTACACAGACAGACAGGTAGATCAACAGAATAAAACTGAAGACCCAGAAATGAACCCACACACCTATGGTCACTTGATCTTTGACCATGGAGCTAAAACCATCTGTGGAAAAAAAGACAGCATTTTTAACAAATGGTGGTGGTTCAACTGTCAGTCAGCATGCAAAAGAATGTAAATTGATCTATTCTTTGGGGGGGTGCTTGGTTTTTTGGGGGGAGAGTTAAGGGGGTTCAAGACAGAGTTTCTCTGTATAGCGCTGGCTGTCCTTGGACTCACTCTGTAGACCAGGTGGGCCTCGAACTCAGAAATCCACCTGTCTCTGCCTCCCAAGTGCTGGGATTAAAGGCATGAGCCACCACTGCCCAGCTGATCCATTCTTATCTCTGTGTACAAAGCTCAAGCCCAAGTGGCTCAAGGACCTCCACATAAAACCAGATACAATGAATCTAGTAGAAGAGAAAGTGGGGAAGAACCTCAAATGTATTGGCCCAGGGCAAAATTTCCTAAACACCAATGGCTTATGCTCTAAGATCAAGAATTGACAAATGGGACCTCATAACATTACAAAGCTTCTGTAAGGCAAAGGGTACTATCAATAGGACAAAATGGCAACTAACAGATTGGGAAAAGATCATTACCAACCTTACATCTGATAGAGGGCTAATATCCAAAATATACAAAGTACTCAAGAAGTTAGACTTCAGAGAACTAAATAACCCTATTTAAAATGGGGTATAGAGCCGGGCTGTGGTGGCACATGCCTTTAATCCCAGCACTTGGGAGGCAGAGGCAGGTGGATTTCTGAGTTCGAGGCCAGCCTGATTGGTCTACAGAGTGAGTTCCAGGACAGCCAGGGATACACACAGAGAAACCCTGTCTTGAAGAAAAAAAAAAAAAGATAAAAAAAAATATGGGGTATAGAGCTAAACAGAGAATTCTCAAATGAGGAATCTCAAATGACTTGAGAAGCACCCAAAGAAATGTTCAACATCCTTAGTCATCAGGAAAATGCAAATCAAAACAACCCTGAAATTGCACCTCACACCAGTCAGAATGGCTAAAATTAAAAACTAAGGTGACAGTAGATGCTGGTGAGAATGTAGAGAAAGGGGAACACTCCTACACTGCTGGTGGGATTGCAAGCTGGTACAACCACTCTGGAAATAAGTTCAACAGTTCCTCAGAAAATTTAAAATAGTTCTACCTGAGGACCCAGCTATAACACTCCTGGACATATACCCAAAAGATGTTCCAACATATAACAAGAACATGTGCTCGACTATGTTTATAGCAGCCTTATTTATAATAGCCAGAAGCTGGAAACAACACAAATGTCCCTCAACAGAAGAATGGAAAGAATGGAAACAGAAAATGTGACTACACAGTGGTCAGCCCTAAGTAGAGCTTCTACACTGTACCCCTTGTTCCAGTACTCTGATATCATTTCAGAAAAGAGGATAAAAAATGTATAAGACCCAGAAATGGTTCCAGAAGCCATTTATTTTTAAATGAGAATCCAAGTGCCAGGTGTTAGAATTTCTCCTTATGAGTTGTTGATCATGAAATCCCTAGACACTTTCAAGTAATACAGGTCATTTATCTTGGTTCTTGCCAAAATAAGATAGTAAAACCCTCTTAAGATACCGCACACTTTGTATACAAGACACATAGAAATCCAGCTAGAACTGAGTGGAAAACTTTATCCCTGATAACTAGTGTTTATCATGACAGAAGTTACCAATGCAAGTATAAATTGCACAATATCTTATTCAGCTATAGAGTGCGTGCTGTTATTCTAGTAACCTGCCAGGTAAGAGGTGCCCTCTAACACAATAGTGTTAGGTGTAATTAGCCACTCTCTGTTACATATGCGGCCTGCTATATGTAAGAGAATACATGTTGGGTACTATAAACCTGAGCAATGTTTACTTCTGGGGAGGCCACAGCCCCAGAGAGGAGAGTAGAAATTAATGCTGCTCATTTCCTAAGTAGAGTTATAACCAAACTTCCTTCTGAATGTGTGATTATACCCAAAGACTGACTAGTACTGCTCTGAGCCTGAGCCAGAGGAAGAGATGACTAGCACAAAGTAAATGAAGGCTTAGTTCTTAGCCCTAAGTGAAACATCTATAGCATCCCACCCAAAGCATAGGGAAGATCACAGAAGAACAGAAAGAAAGATCCTGAGAGATAGATGATAGTAGATGGCATGGTGAACTGCTGTCTTCTTAATATGGCATGACTGTTGCTATCATGAACATAAAACATTTCTGGCTATCTGCATATGACCTGGAACCAAAGCAAAAAGACAAGACAAAAAAAAGTGATTAGCTTAGAAGGAAAAGAGGGTCGTTGAAGTAGGTTGGGGAATTTGAGAAAGTAATTGGAGTGAATATGATCCCAACACATTATATACATATATGAAAGTGACACAAATTGGAAAAGATTAAAGAATAATGATGATGCCTTACTTAAGGGCCTTGTTTCTAATGTTTGCTTAGGTACTCCACCTTTCTGCTACATTGGACTTTAAATCATAATGGTCTCCATTTAAACTAAGTATTTTCTATGTCCCTGCATTATTAAAACCAACACTTTGAGCATTCTTCCTGGAAATCTCCCTTAAAACTCCTATCAGATCATTAAATATACTTTATATTAATTTATACAAGATTGATTGTTATACTTTGCTCTCTAAGACATTTCCCAAATAGCAAAGTACCTCTTTCTTTTTTATAATGAATCTCCTACACTGACCTAATACCTGATTAATTTTTCTCTCTCTGGGGCCATTTTACTTCTGAGAACTAAAGAACTTTAGATTTTACAAACTCAGAACAGGGCATCATTGAAATCCAATTTAACTCAGCAGTATGTAAAAAGATGGGCTCTTACTGTCTTTCTTTTTCCATGGGGAGTAAAGGAGTAAGGGAGAACAGGGTCCATGCTTGCACACTTTCTCCTCCTTAGCACCTCAATTCCTGAACTCAGGTTCCAGATTCACCTGGTGACCTGAACTGGATGACAATCTGATAATGAAGAAAGAACGTCCTGTCCTGCACCAGGCCCTGCCAGGATAAAGCAGCAAGACCACAGTAAGAAGGCTAGGCGTGCAGGTTTATAAATTACTCTTCATCTGGCAAGCAGCGTTATGAAAACTCATTAACACAATGAAAAGGAAAAAGAGGCTACACCCACTGTGAGTTCAGGTTTGCTAGCTAATTCAAACGCTTCTTATGGTAGAATTTTTTTAAAAGAAATCATAACATTATTTTCTGCTCTATAACAACAATGACTGCACGTCTGGGTGTGAAGAGAAAAATGAAAAGAAGGGAGGCAGGAAAGAAAAGTTGAAAGAGACCTACTTCTCCAAAGCATGAAGAAGTGTTAGCACTGGGTTGTCTGTTCAAGATCTATCACAAACCAATTTTTTTTTATCTTTCCTAACATTTACAACTGTTCTTTCAATATCAATGGTTTCACAGAATGTACAGAATCCCAGCATTATGCAAATGTTTTCTTGAACTCTGGGTTCAGGCACATTACCCAACACTGCTTTTTCCAAGGTGTCAAACCCTACAAGTCTAAGAGTCTGTGGGTAGAGAAGAGAATGACTGGCAATCAGATAGGATCAGTGCCCCAGCCCTAACAACCTCCTTTAGAATAACTTCCTTGTATCTTTCAGAAGAAATAAGTCCCTCACCTACATAGCCTTATGCCAGTTTCTGGTTCCATTGTACAATTTTCTATCCTATTTACTCTTCTTCACTACTTAATACTTTTTCTCTCTCTCCTCCCTACTAATCTATCCCTTACTACTACTACTTTTTCTTCTTCTTCTTCTTTCTACTCCTCCTCCTCTTCCTCCTCTTCATCTTCACTCCCAAGCTATTTACCCTTATTTGACTTACCAATGAAATAAAATAGAAAGACTATCATAAACTAATTTTTAGACAAAGAAACAAAGACCCACACCCCACCCAAGACAAGTGACACCTCAGTTCAGCCACCTATAATAGTTTTACATAGAGTCAAGACTACAGAAATCACCATTGAACTTTTAATATTTGTGTTTCTGTAATTCTTCTGAAGGTGTCTCACTCACTGTAGATTCTACACATAAGCATACATGTTAAGGATGGATAAATATTTCCCATAACCCACAGTCACCATTGCAGTTGACTGTGGCTCCTAAATGCAGTATTTATTCTTCAATGTTAAAGGTTATGTCTCTATGTCTGCCTGTTATGCTGTTTATGAGTTCCATATCTTTTCTGTGGATGGTCCTTCTAACACAGGAATACTCAAATCTTGAAGCTCTAATGAAATTCCATAACATTTCAAAAAGTTACTATTTTTTTCTATTTTGACAACCAGTGTTCACTAATTATTTATATTATTATTTACTTATTGGTTGCTTATGTATTCATTTACAAACTATATTGACATCTATTACTTTTGCAATCAAAAGTGTTTATGGTTCAATATTTAGTGATGTGAAAAAGAATGTATGCTAAGATATGACCATATCTTCACAAAGTTGCCAATATAATTAAGAGGTGTCTAAATACAGACATTTTTTGGCAAGGTGTAAGAGAGTGATGTGCTTGAGGAGAGCAAGAGTCTGTCTTAGTAGTTAGTCTTATTGGTTTTGGTGGACAAAATAGAAGAAGGGAAGACAAAAAAGAAAGAAGGGGTGGAGAGAAAAAAAATGGAAGATTATTGAAGATGCAAATTTTGTTTAATTATATGTTTTCTTTATTTACAATATCTCCTTTCCCAGGTTCCCCTCCAAAAAAAAATAAAAATAAAATAAAATAAAAACTAAAACTAAAACTAAAACAATCCCCTGTTCCCTTCCCCCTCCCCCTGCTCACCATCCCAACCCCTCCTGCTTACTGGCCCTGGCATTCCCCTACACTGGGGCATAGTGTGGGGCAGTGAGCAGTTCTGACAGCCAGAGTCCAGTAGAGCAGAGCCACCTCGAACCCCGGAGACCCACTGATCATTTGCTTAAAGGGACGGAAGGCGTTAGGTGAATTGCTCCTGAGACCATGGCTCAGATTTCAGCCCAGACCCCTCACAGCTGCCCCTGCAGGAGATGTGTGCTCTATCAGACAGACACTGCCTCAAACTCCCAGCATTCTAGCTGGACCTTACACACAGTCATCTGACCACAAGTCAGGCATGCCACACCCCATACAATAAGAGGGGTGGTTTGCCCCCTCCTCACTCTCTTGTTCTCTTGCTCTCTTCTGCTCTTACTAACTCTTACTCTCTTGCTTCCCTTACCCTTCTCCTCTTACCCTTACCCTTCCTCTGTAACTCTTGCTCACCCCCTCTCTCTCTTCTTTACTCTTTGTTCTCTTCTCCCTCTTCTCCTTTTTCTCCCTCTCTCCTTCCTCTCCTTTCCTTCTCTCTACTCAACCACCATATTTCCCCTTCCTACAATAAAATAACTCATTCATACACTGTCTCCTTTTTAATTAAGGCGCCGTACAGCAAACAGGTCAGCCCTGGGAGGAGAGAGAGAGACCTGGGCCTCAGCACCAGGCCCCATGCCACCAGGGAAAGAGAGAGCCTCAGCAGGCGGGTGGTCGCAGCCCAGGCCCACCAGTCTTTTGAACAACAGCATAGAACTGAAGATGCAAATTTTATAGACTCCTCAGTTGCCATTGAATCAGGATCAGAAACTTCAAAATCAGGGGAAATTTTTTTCATATGTCAGTTCCTGCAGCACTATAAGATTCAGCATCACAATTCATGTGGTAGAAAGAAAACCAGAAACACCCAAGTCTGACCCACAATGTTACTGCTAGCTTTGCCATAGCAGTCCCAGACAGCTCAGTCACTTCCTGCTCTTCCTGATAGAAACTTTTCTGTTAACCTGACACAAACTGGAGTCACTGGGAAAAAGAAATGCACAATTGAAAAAAATACACCTTTGGGATTTGCCTGAAAGCAAGCATATTTTCTTGATTGATGTGGGAGACTCCAGCTCACTATGGGTGATTCCACCTCTGGGCTGGTGGTCCTCTGTGCTCTAAGAAAGCAGGCTAAGCAAGCCAGGAGGAACAAGCTATTACACAGGATTTCTCCATGGCCTCTGAGTCAGCTCCTACTTATAGGGTTCTGTCCTATTTCAGTTTTGCTCTGAGTTCTCTCAGTGATGGACAGTGATGTGGATATATAAGCTGAAATAACCTATTTCTTCCCCAAGTTGCTTTTGGTTATGGTGTTTTCTCACATCGATAGAAACACTAAGATAAAAATTGGTACTCAGTTGTGGAGTATTGCTGTGACAGGCCTGACCATGTGTTTTAGGGGAGGATTACAATGACATTTGAACTTTGGGCTGAAAAGCCTGTTGAGTGCTCAGAGATCAGTGGGATATTCAATGGGAGTTTGAAAGATAGGAATGTTGAGAGCAATTGAGACAAGGGAGCTGGAGCTTGTGAAGTATAAGAAAAAGTCTTTCAAAGTGATAACATTGTTTTATAGTTCCAACTGCACCACACAGGACTCTGTTCCACATCTCTGCTCCCATCTGGTGCTGTTTGGATTGTTCACATAAAATTCTTTGGAGAATAAAATTCTTCAATGTCTTTTCATAACTGTTTAGAAACAATCAGGACACCCTTCAGTTGATCAATGGATACACTGTGGTCCACCTAGGTCATGGTATAATGTGCCCTTCCCCCAGACTTGAGTTGGCTAAAGAAGTCTGGAGCTAGCCTCCCTTCATTTATATCTTCCTGCCTCAGACCTGAGGGACTGCCGTCCTGCTGAGCTGCTGAAGACCTTGTTTTACAACAGAATCCAGCTGAGACAAAGCAACAGAATCCAGGCAGAACAAAGGATGGGCTTTTGGGTTTTGCCTATATAAAAGCAGAGCTGAAGAATTAAAATTTGAACCTTGATCAGAAAAAGAAAAAGAAAAAGAAAAGAAAAAATCTTTCTTTTCAGAGGAAAGGAAAAAGTCTATTGGGGCATTTGAGTGATAATTTGAATTATGAATCACTAAAGTGAAACTTTTACTTTGTTGAGACAATTGATACTGAAATTTATACTGTTGGATTTTTGTTTTGCTTTGATTTGATTGTTATTGTCCCTGGTTATTCCCTCTTAGAATAAGCAGGTGGTGGTGCCTTGAATCTTAGTATTCAGGAGATAGAAGCAGTTTTAGGGCAGCCTGGTCTACAAAGCTACACAAAGAAACTCTATCTCAAAAAAAAAAAAAAAAAAAAAGAAAGAAAGAAAGAGAGGGGGAGGTAGAGAAAGAATGAATGAATGAAAAGAGAAGAGAAGAAAAGAAAAAGACAAGACAAGACAAGGCAAGAAATTTAACTCAGGTTTTATTTTACAGGAGCTCAACTGAGACTTTGGAACTTTCAAGAGATTTGGAATTTTAAGGACTTTCTGGAGTTTGAGAAAGGCTTGATATTTCGAAGAGCTTGAACTTTTAATATGTTCAAAATTTTAAAGACCTGGAGGTTTTAAAATTTGGAATGTTTTATATTGTGATATTAATATGAGATCTTGAGGATGAACAAGAGAGGAAAGGTTATAGCTTAATAAAGCACAGTTTGTGTGTCAAGTTGATAAGGGGTCAATTATGCTGGTTAGTTTTATATTAACTTGTCTCAAACTAGAGTTTTTTGGGAAGAGGGATTCTCAATTGAGAAAATTAATAGAAATCACAAGACAAATGATGGATTCTAAAGATCACATGGTCCATTTCCCTGGCAGGAACTAATTTATATGCCTAATTTTAGCCTCATGGTTGGTGTAAAACTTGAGTTCAAATGTGTAAATCTTATTGGGAAAAAATTACCCTAAAGTAAAAGAGGTATGAGATTTTATCTCAATAAAGAAAAGTATGCAGGCTCAGGTTCCTTCCAGTCTCTCTGGGCTGGTGTCCTAAGAAGACCTTGGGCACAAGCTCCACAGCCAATCCCACAACACCCAGAGGAAGCTCCACTCCCAGGCTCTCTAACATGCCCAGGATCAGAGGTGAGGAGGATAAAAGATCTGTCCTAACACCAGGAGTAACTGGGACCAGTGGGACCAGGCACACAGGAACTACACCAGCCTAGTGGCTTGTTTTCCTTCCAGTCTGTCTGAGCTGGTGCCCTGAGAGGCCTTCGGTGTAAACTCTGCAGCCAGTCCCAAAACACCCAAAGAAAGCTCCACTCCCAGGTGCTCTAGCAAGCCCAGGATCAAAGGATCCCAGAATCATAGGATCACAGAGACAGCTTGACTCTGAGGACTTCTGACACAACCAGGATTACAGGAAGGACAGGCTCCAGTCAGATTTAGCAAGGGCAGGAAGCACTAGAGATAACAAGATGGCAGGAGACAAGAGTAAGAATATAAGCAACACAAACCAAGGCTACTTGGCATCATCACAACCCAATACTCCCACCATAGCAAGTCCTGGACACACCATCACACTGGAAAAGCAACATTCAGATATAAAATCACTTCTCATAATGATGATACAGAACTTTAAGAAAGACATAAATAGTACCCTCAAAGAAATACAAGAGAACACAGGTAAACAGCTAGAAGCCCTTCAAGAGGAAACACAAAAATCCCTTAAAGAACTACAGGAAAACACAATCAAACAGGTGAAGGAAATAAGCAAAACCATCCAGAATCTAAACATGGGGAAACAGAAACAATAAAGAAGCCAGAAAGAGAGACAACCCTGGAGATAGAAAACCTAGGAAAGCAAGCATCACCAACAGAATACAAGAGATAAAAGGTAGACTCTCAGGGGCAGAAGACACCAGTCAAAGAAAATGCAAAAAGAGTCTTAACCCAGAACATCCAAGAAATCCAGGATGCAATGAGAAGACCAAACCTTAGGATAATAGGTATAGAAGAGAGTGAAGACTCCCAAGGTAATGGACCAGTAAATATCTTCAACAAAATTATAGAAGAAAACTTCCCTAACCTAAAGAAAGAGATGCCTATGAACATATAAGAAGTCTACTGATCTCCAAATAGACTGGATTAGAAAAGAAATTCCTCCCAACACATAATAATAAAAACACCAAATGCACTAAACAAAGAAAGAATTTTAAAAGCAGTAAGGGAAAAAGGTCAACATATAAAGGCAGGCCTATCAGAATTACGGCGGACTTCTCACCAGACACTATGAAAGCTAGAAGATCCTGGGCAGATGTCATACAGACCCTACAAGAACACAAATGCCAGCCCAGGATACTATACCCAGCAAAACTCTCAATTATCATAGGTGGAGAAAATAAGATATTCCATGACGAAACAAAATTTACATAATATCTTTCCACAAATCCAGCCCTACAAAGGATAATAGATGGAAAACATCAACATAAGGCACAAAACCACACCTAGAAGAAGCAAGAAAGTAATCTTTGAACAAATCCACACAAACCTAATTCCACCTCTTACAACAAAAACAACAGGAAGTAACAATTTATTTTTCTTAATATCTTAATATGAAAATTAATATTACCAACAAATCCTAATCAACTAAAATCCAAAAATATGAGGAATTAGAAATTTGTTGATTGTCATCCAATAGTCTGTCTAATTTGGTATTGGAGAAATAGGTCCAATATTATACAATCCATATACACTCTCGGTTTGTTTGCTCATGACAGTGTCTTGCTGTGTACAACATAAGGGTCTTGAAATCTTGCTTCTCCTATCTCAGACTCTCTATTAGTAGTATTGGTTAATTCATGTCTTTACACTATACTATGGTTTTCAAAACAGCTTACATATTTCAAAATATACCCAAAAGAAACAAAGACAATTAACTAGGGAGGTTGCTTGTAAGAGAACAACAAAGAGTGAGACTGAATGCTTTGCTTGACATTTGTAACTCTTGTATCAAGTTTGAAGAAGAGGACTTTATAAGTTTTTCTTTCTCTGAGATGAATCCTTTTCCAAATTATTACAGCTAATGAACCAAACTCTTACCCTAATGTAATATCTGTGCCACCCTCCAAGCAGAACCATTGTTCATTGAAACAGTTGGTGAATGACTTTATGGATAGACCATCTTAATACACACACCATTTCTTTAATGAATGTAACCTGTTTTCTGTGAGCTGAGAATAAAGTCACTCACTCAAGTCAAATAGCTTTGACCATAGCAGGAAGTCTGCATCCAAAAATCAAGCCTACAATTCATTTCTTGGTGCAGCAGAACTATCAACTCTCAGCTTAGCTACGATGGAGGTAAAATCCTTTGGTAATGTGAGGGTCATTGAAGTACAGCCTTATTACAATGAAATCCAATGCCTAAAAATTGTTCTTATTTTGGGCTTGTACCACAGTAAGAGCCAAGATTTTAAACTCTACTAAATACAAAACAAACAAAAAGACTTTATATATTTATGTTCATTTAAGAAAACACCAGTAGTGATGTATTATTTTGAATTATACAGTTAATATGTTTGAAGTTATTTAAAATTTATATTAAGTAAAATGTATTTTGACTATTACTGTAGAGGAGCGTCTACATAAGACTGTTAAATTGATTGTTGTTTTATATCAAACAACTTTTATAATACTTATTTTTATTGTTATAATATTTTATAAATTTTAAGAAATATGACAAAAAAGATATTGTAGGTATTGAAGGTTGGTCTCTGGGAGGAGTGGGGGTACAAAAGGGAAACAAGAATTGATTTAATTCTATTTACTTAAAATATGTTTTTAAATGTTAACAAATTCAGATAAATTGAAATGATGTAACTTTTCTCATCATAATGCAATAAAAGTTTAAAAAAAGAAAAAAAAAGAAAAGAAAAGTAATAATAAAAAAAAGACAGGAAGGAAGGAAGAAAGGAAGGAAAGAAGAAAGGAAGGAAGGAAGGAAGGGAGGGAGGGAGGGAGGGAGGGAGGGAGGGAGGGAGGGAAGGGAGGGAGGGAGGGAGGGAGGGAAGGAAGGAAGGAAGGAAGGAAGGAAGGAAGGAAGGAAGGAAGCAAGACTGTGCTAGGCAAATGACCCTAAAAATCCATGCTATATGAATAGCGCAAAATCCTAGTGATGCAACATTAAAGCCCCAACTCTATATAGTTAGAGCCTTTTAGCTGCTAAAACTCTTCCCCTCTCTGGATCACTTTCTCCCTTAGAATGTATCTTTTTTGCTATCAATTTGTCCTTACTTTGACTACTAACTATGTGCTTCTATCAAAATCCCTTATTCTGGTAACAAAAACCTAGAATCCCTGCAAAGGTACCCATCAAACCATATTATCTCCCAGTATCAGTAGAAGAAATTAAGTTACAAGTTCTATTGACTTCAATAATCAATGGCATTTGGAAAAATACACAGGACTCATAGAATGGTCAAAAATTTTAAGTTCTGACCACTTGACAACCACATCTTACATGACTTGATCATGGAAACCTAATTAGGAAAATGGAAGCAGAAAGAAAGGCCAGACACGCGTACAGAAGGAAGATGGGATCAAATAGGTCCTGCTTTTCTTCTTCTTCTTCTTTTTTTTTTTTTTTTTTTAGAGGTCTGAGTCTTTTATTTCTTTTTTGTACATTAGGCCATGAACTCGTATGGAATGGGCTCCAACAGCTCGGGCTCTTTTCCATTGGTCCTCACAAAGTGCGCTTCTCTGGGTGGTGCAGGCTGGCGCTTCAGCTGAACCCAGGTGCCCTTCTCTTTGGCTTCCTTTTTCTTCTGATCGTTCTCCTTCACCCGCTTCAGGAAGCTGTCTCTGCTCTTTGAGTGCTTGATGTGCTCAGTCCGCACATTGATCCTCTTGGCCAGAATCTTGCCCTTAACTTACTTGTTTACAATGATGCCCACGGCATGCTGGGTGACATTGTAGACTCTTCCGGTTTTGCCGTGGTAACACTTATGGGGCATTCCTTTTTGAACAGTGCCCGTTCCCTTGATGTCTACAATATTACCTTTCTTGTAGATGCGCATGTATGTGGCCAAAGGAACAACTCCATGTTTCCTAAAAGGCCTGGAGAACATATACCGGGTGCCTCTCCTCTTTTCCTTTGTGTTCGTCATTTTGGCGAGTTACTGCAAGATGGCTGCTGCGGCCGGTCCTGCTCTTCTGATGAAGCAGAAATAACTACAAAATAAGCTAGAACCATTTCAAGTGTATTGTGTACAGCACAGGAAGGAGGAGTTAGTATCAGAGAAGGGATTAGTCTGGGTATAAGGTTTCTGTACAGGAGCAATCTTTCGTTACAATTATTTTGCAACCTGAAGAAAAGGTTCCAGTTCCTAGTTTTTGTACATGTTAGTCAGTCATTGAGAAACATTCATACTTGGAGCAGGTGAAAGCTTTATTGTGCCTCTGAGCCTCACCTTAGGAAGGCTTTGCCAGTACCTTTGTATCTGAGGCATTGTTCCTTGTCAATAATATACAGGCACTTAAGTCTTTCCCAGATCCCCATATCTGACACTACATGATAGTTTCCTACCAACTCTATCTCCAAAGGCTCCACCATTCAGTTCAAATCCATTACACTGAGTCCCTATCTTCAAATCCACTTAAAAACTCTTTTCTTTTTCTTTTTCTTTTTCTTTTTTTATAGTTGTATACAAAAATATCTCAATCTTAATTTTAAGGATAGTTACCATTAATACAGGAAGAACTGATATAAAATCAGAAAACATTAGCATTCAATAAAAACTCTTTAAAAGTTGGGGAAACAAGAAACACAGTTAAGCTGAATACTATTATAGAACTTAGTTCCATAGTGGCCAATTCCTGGGGTTAGCTTGTAGAGGTTTCTCCAAACATGCAAAACAAGACCGCTGAGAGGAGAAGGGATGAAAACAGAAAAGGGCAGAGACCTTGGCAGATCCAAGTAAACTGGGACATCTCAGAGAAACACCAGGAGGCCAGGAATTTCCTTATTAATTTCCTTAATAAGATATGCTCAGGAAGTTTAGGAAGGTAGCAGAACTCTCCAGAAGGGAGAGGCTAATTAACATTCCTCAGATCACAGGTTGAGAAACTACCTTCGAGTGGAGGCACATTCATCAGGGTGGTCCTTTGCCCACCTTCAGACAAGGGAAGTCCTCGAAAGACCAATCAGTTTAAAAAGTCATACTGTTTTACCAATCACATTGTGTCTAATGGCTGCTGCCCTGAAAATTTTATAGAAGCTGTGCAGGGTCGCCTCCTTTCCTGAGGGTCAGTGGTGGCCTCAGTGCACTGAAATCAAAATCCTCATGTTCTTTGCATCGATCAGGCTCCATGTGATTCACTCAGGAGTTCTCCCATAAGCTAAGGCTCATCAGGGTCTTACAACCTTGCATGTCTGGAATGTTTTCATCAGCAAGACATAGCAGGGAAGCACAGACTGTTAACTTGGTTGAGGAATGAGAGATCAGATATTGTCTAACAAAGAAAATACTTTCATAGAACCACTGTGCAGATCCTAGATCAGCCTAATAAATGGCAGGCTCTTGCACTTCTGTAGTATCTTTAAAACTAGAATTTCAAAATCCTATACCAACACAAATCATTCATTCTTATAACCTGAGAGATTCTTTGAAGTGAGGGTGAAATCACTCCCCTCTCCACCACAATGAAAGCCTTTGGGGAAGAGGAAGGCAGGAAGAATGAAGCAGAGACTGCTTAACAGTCACTTAACAGTTGAAAGGAGAACAGGAACTTCTTGGCATCAAAGGTTTCTGGAATTTAATCTGGGGCTCAGAATCATAGAAATAATTGGATTTCATGTCTGTTTGGGGCTTGTACTTCTTCCATGTTTAGACTGAAAAGAGTCCACTGATTTGGCAAACACTAAAAATTATTTTCATGGTGTCTCATACTTCTTATAATAGAACTTCGGGGTTTTTTTTTGTTTTTTTTTTAATGTGACAGTCTTGGAGAGTTAGGATAGAATTCCCTTAAATCAAGCTAGCAATAATTCAAATTTTCAAAGCCTTCCTTGCAGCTCTGAGTTACCATGTAAATTAGATATAGATGATGAGATCAAGAGAAATCTATTAAGGATGGGTGTACTTGCTTTGCTATAGTAACACACTTACTTGGTGTTCTACAGGACTGTCTTCTGAGCCAAACTCATCTTTAGGAGTTCTGCTTTCATTTTGGAAGTTTACCACCTTTATTACCTAGCCATGGCTCTTTTCCCTATCTGCATGCCTTCCAGGGACGCTTCCTAACTCCTAGTCTCCCAAGAGAAGGGATAAGCTTTGTTTATGCCTCCCTCAGGGAAGGAAATTTAGCAGCACATGGGTATTATTTCAAGTGCTTAATAAAATAACCATTTATTTTGCCACTATAATTGTGATTCATTTGGTAAAGAAACTGTTACACTATCATTTGAGAATGTAAAGTAATTAAGTCTTTCAATTCTTGTGATAGAGCTTGTCCAGATGCTAATAGTGTGCATACTTTCCATAGAAAAGAAAGACACACTTCTTCAGTCCTTGAGAATATGGTTTTTAATATGCTCCAGATCATCATCCCAATTACAACTCGGTTGCTCCCTCATCTGAAAATTAATTTGATATGACAGGAATGTGAAGTACAATAGTGTATTGAATAATACTAATGCCTTGAGATTAAATATATGCAAAGTATGTCTATTATTGACCTGATAACAATTGTTCAGTAATCACCTAAGAAGTGTCAGATGTGTTTTGTTTGGTTCAGTGAAACATTCAAATTCATATTATATTATTTAGACGGTGGGTAAGACTCACTAGCTGAAGCAGTAATAATGGTTTTATATTATTCGAGCTTGGATTTTCAGAACTACATTCATGTTTTGCACAGATCAGCTTTGAGCATGCAACAGTTCAGGGGATCATCAGAAATGAAGTCGGCCACCTTCCCATCTACTCTTGTGTGCCCAGATCACAAAAACCCCAAAGAGACCACCAGTAACCACAGGAGAGTGTGGACTTATTGAGCCGCAAGCACATGAGAGTCTTTATTCAAGCTCGAGCTGAGGCCACAAGCCTTCTTGATGCAACAGGACAGGATAACTTCCGAGGTTAGGGGAAGGGGCTTATGGGGCTGGAGAGATGGCTCAATGATTAAGAGCACCGACTGCTCTTCCAAAGGTCCTGAGTTCAAATCCCAGCAACCATGTGGTGGCTCATAACCATCCATAATGAGATCTGACACCCTCTTCCAGAGTGTCAGAAGACAGCTACAGTGTACTTACATACAATAAATAAATAATTCTTTAAAAAGAAAATATTACAATCGGGAGTTTCCAAGCCTTGGTGTTGCATAAAAGGGTAATGTTGGCTTTTAAGCTAATTAGTTTATAGCACCATAAGGAGGGGTCATACATCAAAAAGAAGCATCTTGACCTGGGAACGACTTATATTTTCTTATCTCACTCTGTTGTTAACAGCTAGCTACAGCTGTTATGTCTATTTTGCAACTGCCAGGGATATTCCATGATTTTTCTCAGACATCAAGGGTGGGGGCCATGCCTCTCTAAGGGCAAGTTAACTTAGAATGGAGTCTTAAAAACAAAATGGAGTTTATTCTGCTACTTCAGTACCTTCACTCTCAGATTCAGAGTAAAGTTACAGCTCATGAAAGCAAAAGCCATTTCTAGATGTCAAAAATGTGCATTAACAGAGGCAAAACAAAACCAACAAGCTAATGGCACAGGTGATTGGAGGGAGCTAAAGTGAGCAGTAAGTTAACAGTCACATTGAGGACTTCGGGAGGCATTCTGCTGTTTAACCTGCTGTCTGGGAGCTTTCTAGCTTTTGACACAATCCCCTAGGGTAGCTTTGTCAAGACTTAGTTTGCACCCAGCTGCCTGCAGGAAAACAAAAGTCTGCCAAAGGCCACCCTCCCCCTCCCCCAACATACCCACAAAGCTATGGTAAAATAGGATCTGCTGAGGTAATATCTGTCTTATTCAGTTAAGGAGAAACCAGTGGTAATAAACGCCTGAGACATTAACAATGTGGCTTTCATTTTGAACACATCAGTGGTTGATATTGAATCTAATCCATTTTGATATAAAACATGAGACTATAGAATGCTCACATTTTGCCTATAAATAAATAAGCAATAGACACAAGAATCTTATTTGCCCATTGGGAGTGAGTGAGGGTTGAGACTCCTCTGCTTGTGTTTGCATCTTATAAACTCTATTCGGCTTCATGGCCTCCCATTCATCTCTCTGGAAATCCAATTTTCCCCTTGCAGGTTCATCTGCCAGTTTTCTAATTTTCACATCAAACTGCATATTACTCATTGTCAGGCTAGTTGTTCTGGAAGAGTCGTTAGTGTCTTAAACCCTCTGTCATGGTTTTCAGTTCACCTGCAGACAGTTCCCAGGCCTCATGTTTTGCAAATGATCATTGCCTCACCTCACCATGTAAATGAATTTTTAAAAGAAAAATCAAAATTCAAATCCGAGTGCACTTGATTCAATCCAGGATCAGTGGGAATTATACTTTCTGGAAGGTAAATCTAAATCGTTAGATACAACAACAAAATGATTGACCAAAGAATGTGTGATTTCTTTCCTATGGCACACAATCAATTCTCCATAAGTCACTGATGAAAGGGTATGTAAATGGTGCTTGAAACACACTTCTGTAAGATTATATAAATACGTAATGCATCTACAAAACCAAACCATTATGCTTAGCATAACACTTATTTTTACATAACCTGTATTTGCAAACAAAAGGAATCTTTTCACTTTGAAAGAATCAATAGTGTTTTAAGTTGC
>JADRCD010168664.1:0-13827 GCA_019843815.1 Montemys delectorum | reverse complement strand
GTGTGTGTGTGTGTGTGTGTGTGTGTGTGTGTGTCCAAGCATGCACATGTATATGCATGCCACAGCATTCATGTAGGGGTCAGAGGGCAACTTGCAAGAGTCTTTCTACCACATGGGCCCTGGAGATTGAACTCAGGCCATCAGGCTTGGTGACAGGCACATTTATCCACTGAGCAACCTTTCCAGACCAAATATACTGCATTATTGATACATTTTTTTAATAAACCTGATTTTTTTTTGAGACAGGGTTTCTCTGTGTAGCCCTGGCTGTCCTGAAACTCACTCTGTAGACCAGGCTGGCCTCAAACTCAGAAATCCACCTGTCTCTGCCTCCCAAGTGCTGGGATTAAAGGCTTTTTTTTTTTTTTAATAAACTTGATTTTTAAAAGCCATCTAATCACTTACCCTTCAGTCTCTTGTCCTTCTGAACCATTCATGACAGACACAGGATACTCGTACATGTGAGCCGTTATATGGACGTGTAAGGTTGTATACAGATGTAGATAATGAGAGTATTGGTGACTTATAGAAATAGGCAATAGTGTGCATTTCCTGGTGAATTTGCCTTTTCAACTTCTCTGAAATTTTTATTTACTCAGTTGTTTAGGACTACAGTTCTTCTTCACATCTATATAACATTATAATGTGTTGATAATTAAAAATAAATCATGATTAATCTACCCTTAAAGAGATTATTCAGTTACTTTCTATCTTCTTTCCTTTCTAGAATAAACAATTCTACTTAAATATATCTTAAAATATATTAGATACTTGGATATAATAAGGATTCAGTCCATTAATGAAATTTTTGGATAATGCTAAATATTTGTGTATCATTGGCAAAACTATTATTGTTTATGTGTATGTGTATATGTATGTGCATGTGTGTACCTGAGCATGCATATGTACACCATACATGTGCAAGAGCCCATGGAGGTCAGAAAAGGTGGTTAATCCCATGGAACTGGGGTTACAGATAGTTTTAAGCTATCATGTGGGCGCTGGGCACCAAATGTGGTTTGTCTGCAAGGAATATAGTAAATGCTCTTTTTGTTTGTTTGTTTTGTTTTGTTTTTTGAGAGACAGGGTTTCTCTGTGTAGCCCTGGTTGTCCTGGAACTCATTCTGTAGATCAGGCTGGCCTTGAATTCAGAAATCCGCCTGCCTCTGCCTCCCAAGTGCTGGGATTAAAGGTGTGAGGCACCACTGCCCGGCTATAGTAAGTGCTCTTAACCTCTGAGCCATCACTCTAGCCTCTGACTAGGTAATCTTGACCTTCATGTAATGATAATGACATACGTGCTTTTGTTTGGTTTTAATGGTTTCCAGGTCTGTTCTATTACAGATTTCCTGTTGTTATATTTGACATTAAAAGTCACATATAGAGTAGCTAAAAGTTTACCATTTATTTATTTATTTATTTATTCTTTTATTAAAAATTATATTCGCAGTTTCCCCTCCCTCTACTCTTTTCGGTTCCCTGCTTCCCTCTTCCCTAGACCCACTCCTCCCCCATTTCCCTTCAGAAAAGTGAAGACTTCCCCCCCCCCCCCCCCCCAGGATATCAACTGAACACAGCACAGCAAGTTAACCACAAGGCTAGGTACAAACCTTCAGAGCAAAGCTGTACAAGGAAACCCAGAGCAGATGAAGGAGTCAGAAACACTCCATTCCCAGCCTTGGAGTCCCACAAAACACCAAGCTAACAACCATAACATACACGCAGAGGACCTAGCGCAGGCCCTTACGGGCTCTGCGATGGCCTCTTCGGTCTCCGTGAGCCCCTAGGAGTCCTGCTTAGTTGATTCTGTTGACCCTGTTCTCTTGGTGTCCTCATTGCCGTTGGCTCCTACGAAGCTGCCAAAGTCATTGGTGTTAACTTACCTTACGACGAAGTTCTTTGGAAAATGCAAAAGTAGTTTCTGAAACCAGCAAACAGAAGAAAAAGTCAAGAATGCAAAGAGAGGGGAGCACAGCCTACAACAGCGGGAAGTGCTACAGAGCGAAAGTAACCTGTGCTAATTGCGTACTCCTAACCTTCGACCTTGGAAGTGAGGAGGTGAGGGAGTAGCAGAGTGACTTCAAATCTGGAAATGCCCCTGGTTGTTTACTGATGCCTAAAACTCTACTTTTAAAGATACCACAGTTTGCCTTTCTATGTGGAAGAGCGTAGAGGAACAATGCCTTATAGCCAAGCCGCTTAGTATATAAGCCTTGTATAAAAGACATGCGGAAAAAGTCACTAGCATTGAATTACTAAAATGGAGTATCTTAGGCCTAATCTTTCACCATCCCTTTATTTATTCTGAAGCTTGGGCTTTGTCCGTGGAAGGATGGATGCGTTTTCTCCCTAAGCACAGACCTCAGCTGACAGAACTCAGCCAACAAAACGACAAACGATATTCTCAAGCAGCACCGGATCTGGAAGACGCTGTATGTGTCTATTTCAGACATTGCATCCAGCAACACTCAAGTCCTGCAAACAGGATGGGAGTGAGCATCTCTTAACCAAAGATCCAGGAGAACCGCATAAAGATCCAGAGTACTGTTTTTAAGATTTACACTTTGTGTAACTGGCTTTCCCGGCACACGCTGCGGTGCCCTGCTCCTACTACTGATGTAACTCAGTTCCTATGCTTCTGTTCTCTAAGATGGGACATGAGTGAAAAGTGAATAAAGAAGCGAATAAAGAATGCGAGTTCTAAAGAACTTAATGCTGTCCCTGTCAGCATTTGATGCTTCTGCTCCCAGTTGAGACCTTCATCTACCTCTGAACTACAATGGTTGCTTCCAGCATCGGATGTGTGGGTGGGGGATAGCAGAAAATGTACTTACCATAATAAAAGGGAACCACCAGGGCCAGGATGAAAATGATTTTGATCCATATTAAAGAGGAAGACATTTTATCAAGTCTGTGGAACAATCGTTTAAAAGCTTCTATAACACATTTCTAAGTGGAAGTTTCTTACAGATCAAGAAGGTACCACACACACTCTTTTCCCAGATTCCTAATTATGGTTCATGCTACCATCCCTCTATTCTTTTACCAATCTTCAGAATCAATAAGACACCTGCAGCAGAGGTTCTGAGTCCTCCCGGAGACTTCAAAGACCTTCACTGTACCTCTAAAGAGTTATTTATTCTTCCTGCAGCTGGCTAAGCTAAGTAAGAGACTCGCTGTACTTCAGGATATGCCCATGTTGAAATTTCAGTTTCCCAGAAATAATTCTCTTATCAAGAGGGTCCTTGAGAAGTTGCTATAGAAACCCTAGGCTCTTGGACAGTCTCCACGTGTCTCTGTGCCCTTTTTCTGGAGCACCAAAGACAGTGGAGAGACACCAACAGCTCTAGACATTGAAAAAGGTTGGCTTGCCTTCTCTTCTTAGTCACTTCCCTTCAGCTGCAGTTCTTATTGCTTGTTCTTTGAGAACCTTGTTCAGAAACAAGATCAAAAGCCCAGCACCAATCGATCAGAGCAGAAGTCTGTGTTCCCCCTGGAGGCGGCAAAATAGCTCACAAGATCCACATCACTTGCTCTTAATGATTCTCTCAGTAGAAAGTTAGGGACAAATTGACCTGATTTACCCAGAGGTAAAGAGAATGAGAAGGCAATTGATACACACACACACACACACACACACACACACACACACACACAGTAGGGGGAGGGGAGAGAGTGAGCGAGCAAAAGAGCAAGAGTGAGCAGGAGCCAGAGGGGGAGGGGGAGGGAGAGGGAGAGGGAGAGGGAGAGGGAGAGGGAGAGGGAGAGGGAGAGGGAGAGGGAGAGGGAGAGGAGTATTTCAAACTATTGGGTAAGAAAGAACAAGAGAATAAAAAAAGAAAAGAAAAGAAAATTTAAAGACTTTCGACTCGACCATTTTACCTCATGGTTTTGTCAGAAAAATTAGATTGAATATTAAAATAAAACTAATATGCGTATGCCTGGCTAACTTAACAGGAAATTTTATTTTTATTAGGTATTTTGTTTTAAGGTACATACCAGTGTCACACCAGGACATCTGCAAATTTACAGAAGGCAGGACATAGCACAAATTTACAGCCCTGTTGGATACTTTTTAACCTATGTCCACTTCCACAACCAGAACAGTAAATGTATTGTTTGTGTAAGCAGCCTGAGCTGTGGTGTGTTTGAAAGTCACAAGGTACAGCGTTTGTTGAAGACTAGATCTGGTTGCCAATTTGACTGGATAAAGGGATGCCCAGGGAGTTAGTAAACCAGGTTTCAAGTTAAGTCTGTGATGAGATTTTGGGAGAACCTTTTTATAGGTCAATGAACTAAGTGGTTAAAGTTCATCCTCAATGTAAACACTATTATCCACTGGGCTAAAAGTCTTGATGGAGTGGAAAACCAGGGGGGGAGTAGCATTTGCCCACATTCTCCTATATGGCAGGTGCTCTTTCTTTCTCTCTCTCTCCCTCTGTCCTTCCCTCTCTCTCTTTCTTCCTTTCTTTCTCTGTTTCTTTGTTTCTTCTTTGGTTGTTTCTTCTCTGTCTCTGTCTGTCTCTCTGTCTCTGTCTCTGTGTCTCTGTCTCTGTCTGTCTCTCTGTATCTGTATCTGTGTCTCTCTCTGCCTGTCTCTGTCTGTCTGTCTGTCTGTCTGTCTGTCTCTTTCTCTCTCTCTCTCTTCCTTTCTTTCTCTGTTTCTCCTTTGTTTCTTTCTCCGTTTCTTTGTTTCTTCTTTGGTTGTTTCTTCTCTGTCTCTGTCTCTCTGTCTCTGTCTCTGTCTCTCTGTCTTTCTCTGTCTCTCTGTCTGTCTCTGTCTCTGTCTCTGTCTCTGTCTCTCTCTGTCTCCCTCTCTCTCTCTCTCTCTCTCTCTCTCTCTCTCTCTCTCTCTCTCTCTCTCTCTCTCTCTCATTGGCACCCAGGAGAATCTTACTACTTTTAAATGAAGACCTCCTGTAAGTAGTAAGCAGCAGGGCAGGAGCCTCAGACCTTGTGCTTGGACTGGAGCTGCAGCCTTGGTCTCCCTGTCACTGATGTATCTTGAGCTGAGCAGCTGCCAACGCCCTCTGCTTGTCAGCATGACTATTGCGGGATTTTCAGCCTTGATGAATACATCCATATGTTCTTTTGGTTCTGTTTCTTAGAGGAACCATGGTTGTTATGGCTGTATCAGAAATCTCTTTGCTGGGTTCTTTAAAAGTTGAATATTCAATCACCTGATGAACTATCCACTCCATTGGTAGAGCGACAAATCTCTTTTCCAAGGAAAGCAGCCTGAGGTCGAATGGTTGGGGCTGTTCCTGTTGGTTTTTGTCTTGTTTTGTTTTGTTTTCATCACATTATACCTAAACCACTAATTTCGTGTATAAAAAATTCTCTAGAGAAGTTGTCCTACAGAATGAATAAAGGATCAAAGTTTCTGTTCAAGTTCTTCTTATTACCAGGATTTCAAAAATAAAATATGATTAAATTTCTTATCTCTAAAACATCTATCTACCAAGACTCTTAGAATCTGCAATTTCTTCAAAGTTAGATATATCCTAAGGCTTAGTGTCTAAGCCTAAATCTAATGGTTTAAACAGAAACCCTTACAAGGATCAGGGACAATTTCCAGGCACTTAGCTACTCTCCTGTCATCTACGAGTCGCTAACTATACCTCTCTCTAACCAATTTTGTTAGCAGTCTGTGAGATGCGTCTTTCTTTATTCTTCACTCTGATCCTAGGGGAGAAACCCAACAGATCAGCATAGCCCCATCATGTCTCTAGGACACACAGGCACTGATACTTTCTTACTCAAGAAAGAACTACCTTTAAAACATGAGGGACTAGCCGGGTAGTGGTGGCACACACCTTTAATCCCAGCACTTGGAAGGCAGAAGCAGGCAGATTTCTGAGTTAGAGGCCAGCCTGGTCTACAGAGTGAGTTCCAGGACAGCCAGGGTTATACAAGGGACTGGTTTTTATTGATATTAAAAAATTATGCTGTTAAGAACTGGAAAACTATCAGATTCCAGCCAACATAACCATTCAGATAAAGAACCTATTTCTAAATCTCCCTTGCTCCCTCATTTCTTCCTTCCCTCCCTTCCTCCCTCCTTCTCTCTCTCCTTCAGATTTTTGCCTGTGAGTTCCCACTATTTGCCTTTCTTTTCTACCTTGACTGAGATGGAAATTATGTCTGATACCATCATGA
This sequence comes from Montemys delectorum, assembly GCA_019843815.1. Lineage (NCBI taxonomy): Eukaryota > Metazoa > Chordata > Mammalia > Rodentia > Muridae > Montemys > Montemys delectorum. The sequence goes on along the minus strand of JADRCD010168664.1, from coordinate 7,668 downwards.
TTCTCTATGGGCCATGAGCACACTAACCTAAGCAGCCTCTTAGACTCTCAACTGCTCAAAACCCTCCTCTAAATTGTACTGAAACTTGAGAGCAAATAGAATCTAACATATTTAATTTATTTAAACATTTCTCATGTAATATGATATTTGGATAACTTTGGGAAATATCTCTTAGATCACAGGCACTGAAATATTTCTTAAACCATCATGTACTCAAACTTCAAAAAGGACTCTAATATATTTAATAACACTGGTTAATATTTTATCGAGCAAAATAGTTAGACACTTAGAGTTTTACATTGAGTGAGGGTTTGTGTCATCAAACATAACATTAAGACAAGGGCTTGTTGTTTGTGATCCACTTGCTCTGTAGCCCAAGCCCAAACTTACATCATTCCTCTAGCCCCACTTTCCTAAGTCTTAGGATTTAGGTGTAAGGACCACACCCTGTTTGGATACTGAGATTTCAAATTATCATTTTATTAATGGACATTGACAATAGAAATCCTGAAATTATAGTTTTTCATTGTTGAGAGTAACCTTAAATGCACAATATTTAATCTTCTGTCATATAGTGTGATTCATCTGGTCTTCTATGAATGGGAGACTTTGATCAAGAGACTCTAACTGTAGAATTTACTGCAGAAAGATGTCTTAATTATAGCCATTGGATGTTTAGCTCCAGAAAATGTCAGCATTTACTATAATGAGCAAATGCAAAAGGAACATCACTTTTCCTGTAGAATCAAAAGAAAAAAAACATTAAAAATTAATCACACTTTTTGAATATTTTATATGCTTATATACTTATAAGAGAGGATTTTTACTTTGGACATGCTAGAGAGATTATGCTTTATTCTTAAAGCAGTTGTGTCTACTTGCTGCTTAGCTCCCTGTGTGCTGCCCTCTCTCCACTGTGCAGATCCTTGGCAACTCAAACTTTCTCAGTCAGAACTCACATCAGATCCATGAAAGAAGAGCCATAGGTAACTGTAGCTCTGCGAAGAGCTACATACCACTTCGGAAGCAAATGGAGAGCTATTTTATAAGAGTAGAAATTATAAGAATAATTATTTTATAAGAGTAGAAAGCCACATAAGGAAATGAGGAATAAAGAAGGCTGATGAGGCTTCAAACAACAAAGTCTTTCAGGCTGAAGGAGAGAGAGAGAGAGAGAGAGAGAGAGAGAGAGAGAGAGAGAGAGACAGACAGACAGACAGACAGACAGACAGACAGACAGACACAGAGACAGACAGCGACAGAGACAGCTGAGAGTGCCTGTACTCTCAGGGGTTTAGAAAGACAACTTCCAGAGGCAAAACGACATTACACAAATTTCTTTTTAGCATCAACTAGCCCATTGTCCACGGTGAAGTTTGAAGCTCAGCATTCAATCTGATTCCAAGTCAGCCATATTGCCTGTAGTTAGAACGCTGCCGACAGGACTCTTGTGGCATTTCGGAGTTGCACTGCTTAACCTTACAATTTCAGAATCACACCCTTGTGACTGCTACTGCACAGCAGCACCTCACAACTCACCAAGTTAAATGAGTCAGTTTTGCAGAACACTTAACACGGATATGTTGAGAGTTCACAGTAAGATTCTTAAGAACTAGAAGTACATTCCCTCGGCCCTTATAAACTATCATGATTGTCTTTGCTACAGTCCATGTGTCTAGATTACCAATGATATGAATTTTTATATCACTGTGTAATAATGCATTATTCATTACTTGAAAAATAAATATTCACTATCACATTCTTACTTCAGTTCCTTGCAGAAAATACATTTATTGCAATAAGTTTTTCCATTAGTTGCACATATAGGAAAATACTCTTTGGTACACATGTCACCAGAATTCAGATATGGTTTACAGTCTACCTATAAGACAGAGGAAGACAATAGAAATTATTTGGTAGTGAGCCCTGATGGCAATAGTCTTAAAATGTGGCATATATATATATATATATATATACATATATATATACATATATGTATATACATGTGTATATATATATCACATAAGATAACATAATGTATATTTAGGATTAAAATCAAATACCTACACACCCATTATCCAGTAGCTAATCATTCTCAGTACTTTTAATACAACATGCAAAGAGTTGTATTTTTTGGCAGTCCTATCAGCTTTTAAAGAACACAGACTACTCAAATTCTAAAAAAACCAAACAAACAAAAAACTAGAACAGAAATTTTAAAAACTGATGTCAGGTAAATGAGGTACATAAAGACGAACCTTAAGTTGTTGTTCTTTATTTTGTTTTGAATTATATTTGCTTATGGTATATACTGTAGTTATTGAAAAAACTATATGTACTTATTATCTGAACCATAGAACATCTAAGTAAACATTTCTTTAAAGGGCCAGAGATGGGAGGAGTGGGGGTACAAAAGGGAAACAAGAATGTGATTTAATTCTATTTACTTATTTTAAATGTTAACAAATTCAGATAAATTGAAATCATGTAACTTTTCTCATCATAATGCAATAAAAGTTTAAAAAAAAGGGGGGGGCGGAGACATGAAGTTCACTAGTGTTCTTTAAATTATAAACTCTGTTATAGAATTACCATTTAAATATAGAACCTTCCTGACGATGGTATTTCGTGACCCAGTTCTGTGTTCCCCATTCATTAAACAATTGTTTTCAGTGTTTGCTCTCTCTATTTTCATTACCAGGGTGGGAGGCACAGGCACAGCTTCTTCGGTGTGCTTTTATAACCCAGTGCACTAACAGCCTGCCCTTCCCAGGCAGATCTTCCTCCCTCCCACCACAGTAACCAGTGCTTGAAGCGGAATGTGCTATTCACTAGTCTATCCTCTTCAAATTTCCACTAATTAATAAAACACACACGTACGACATTTAAATTTTTTTATAGTTTTAGAAATCTTGATAATTTGTACAGGGGAATGCTATATGTGCTCTTATAGTACTTGCTTTTATGTAACCTTGTGATCTTGATGCCTGCTGACATTTACAGTGATGTAAAAAGGTATAGTTTATTTTCAATCATAGTGATATAGTATAGTATATAACATATTATTTATATATTTTTCTACCATTATATATATGTATATATGTATACAGGTACACATACACTTTTCACTTTTCACTATTTTATTCGGGCTGGAGAGATGGCTCAGTGGTTAAGAGCACTGACTGCTCTTCCAGAGGTCCTGAGTTCAATTCCCAGCAACCACATGGTGGCTCACAACCATCTGCAAGGGGGTCTGATGCCCTCTTTTGGTGTGTCTGAAGAGAGAAATGGTAAATACATAAAATAAATAAATCTTTAAAAAAAGAATTAGAAAGAATTTTTTAAAAATTGCTATTTATTCTCCTAAAATTGATAATTGGTATACTACTTTCTCTTTGTTAGGATAAATAATTTTACCCTAAGTATACTTTTTGTATCTCAGTATTGTAAAACATAGCTAATAATTGCCATAGCTTTCCTATGCACATTACTACTTAGATCATTTCTAGATCGTACCAATATGGTTTTATGCTGCTTGGTAGATTGTGTTAGTTGACTTTGGTATAATAACACTTGCATAGGCAGATATTTTCATTTTTAAATCCTTGTATACCATAGGCAATCTTACTGAGATTCTAAATTGACAAACATTTACAATTGTATTTCAAATTGACTTACTTGGAGTTTGTATGTTGATATGAAGGCAGTTTCTATGGCAATAAAAACAATTTTAAAAATAAACAGATCACAAATACAATGGTAGCAGAAACTTCAGCAATCTATGCAAAGGACTGTCACCAACAAGAGGAGAAGTCTATGCTAGTAACAAAAATAAAACTCTCCAATATATCTATATAATTAAAAAAAACAATTACTAACCAGGAAAATGATCTCTGTGGAAAATTATATATGGTTTTCAATAACTTCTAGTAAAGTTGTCAATAATCTCTGTGATCATAGCATCTTTTAAAAGGTTTACCGTATAGAGACCTAATTAGTATAGAGGGAAATGCTGAGCCAAAAGTTACTTCAAACCATTGTGCTCTATTATCAGAACATTTGTCAATACTTAAAACCATTTCCTTATGAAATGTAAATGATAAAAAATGTCAGTGTCTAGAAAGAGTTTTTTCCTTATACATGTCTTTGATTTGGGGGGCTGGGAGCTAAAAGTCTGTAACAATTCCGAATGTTAAAGCACATCATACCATACTAGAAAAGAGGATTTCTTCCTGTACTTTGCATTTAACAACCATAAAATCTCCCCAAAATACCAACTATGAAAATTAGTCAAAAGACCCTGGATTCAGCAATGGGCAGTGTTGTACATTCCACTGCACATGGTCCACTATCAGTCTGTGTCTCTTTCTCTACAATACTAAATAAGTTAGGTATCTTTTCACAAGTTGTCTAGAACCTGCTTTCTCTTATTTTACCAATTTATGAACTGAAAAGGCAGTAAAACAACCATTCAGCTCCCATCTTACTACAGGGACACATCAGGAACTCTACCCAAGAGTGAAAACTTACCGGAATACAAAGCAATGGCCACATTGATGAAAACAGCATTGGACCATAGTGAGGATAACTTCATTTGAGTAAATCTGCAGGAAAAAAAAATCATTCAGAAAGTTTGTTACGAGGAACCTGGCTGCATTAAGAGTAGACATGATCAGTTGAACCTGGGATTGCTTTGAACAATTAGAACAGTTATTGCCAAGAAGCATATCTAAGACAATTCTGACATCAGTAATGAGTCTGCGCCTATCTTCCTTTGAAGCAATACCATGAGTGCTGCACATGGCTGCTGTCTTCCTTCAGGCAGTACTTGGCAATGCTGAGTACTGGGGCTACTTTCTCTACAATAGTGACAGCAATGCTTTGCACTTAGCCATCTTTCTAACGCTATACCTCATCTCCCTTTTGCAGAAAGGTAGTGGACTTAAGGACAGACCTCTGGAGACCTCTGGTTCTCTTGTTCACTCTTCATCAATGATAGTCTTCAAGGTAACTCTCGTTTCTTGATATTTGAGTGAGGAACTTGATAAAGATAAATGGTGGCCTGGGGCAGGTAAGATACAGGAGCATGATGATGCCCATTTCCCTGGAAGCTGTAAAATAGGTCATGAGAGGTATTTACCAAGTACTTCTCAATAGATCATCCCTCGGCAGGAGGTATTCCACTGCAGGACCTCCTGTACCTAAAAATATGAGTGCAGTTATTGATCCCTAACACAGATGAGGAATGTGAATACTTTGTTCATTCTAGAGAATTAAGCAGGAAAAGGGAGAGCCAAATTTTGAATTTAATAAGGCTCTATGTCCTTAATACTTTTATAAACTAAATATATGTTGAGACTTTTCTAGAGAGATCTTAAAGCCTATGGAAGTAACCCTCCACAGTCTCTACTGTGAGCATATATATTGTTAATATACATGTTTGGATGGCTGCTGTGTTTCTAAAGTGCAGATGAGGTACAGTCAGGTACTGAGTGCAGTCAGGAATGAAAATTCAGGAAAATAATGACTCAAGATTATTAATATTGTTTTATCATCTGCTAAATAATGAATGAACAAATCAGAATTTAATTCACAAAATACTGGGAGGTGGCTCACAAAACTAAGTGTCTTTTGACATACAGCTAAAACATGCTTCCCAGGGGATTCAGAGCTACACACGCCAGGAAAGGTAGAATAAGGTTCTGAAATCAAGAAGGTGACCTTCTGTATTAGGCACTGATGTGAGAAAAGTGGATGTAAATCTTGTGAGAGGAAGGATAATAGTGATGCAAATGTAAGTTAACAGAACAGAATAGGAAGGCAGCACATACACACTGTAATGCCAAGAGCTAGTTGTTTGAAATGAAAAGGGAGCAATGGCTGAGAGTGCTCAAATCAGGAAGAAAAGAGGCATTGCCACCAACTCCACAGGAAGTAGGAAGAAAGTCACTGATGGTGGGATGTGAGACTTCAGAGACTCCTACCTTACCAAGGTTGTTCTCTCTGTGTTGTGCCTGCTGTATGAGATGTGAGCTCTCATGTGAGATGTTATCTTCCAGCTCCAGATGCCATCCTCTACCACGCTGTCCCTGTCATTATGGCTCCCAACCCTTCGGAACCATAAGCCCAAAGAAATCCTTCCTACTGTATGCTTCCTTTCTCATGGTATTTGATCATAGCAAGAGTAACTGATACAGCTGGCTTCACTTCAGATTTCAGTAACAATAACAACAACAAAAAATATAGAGGATTTGTAACAATAATAATTAAAGGAAAAATCATGAATTCAGGAGGAGGGGTCGGGATATAGTAAGATTGGGGGAAAAGGAAGATTGAGAGCTATAGAGATATATCTTCCCAAAAATAAAATTACTTGACCAGAAAAGAAATTCCTCCCACTACATAATAGTCAAAACAACAAATGCACAAAACAAAGAAAGAATACTAAAAGCAGTAAGGGAAAAAGATCAAGTAACATATAAAGGCAGGCCTATCAGAATTACACCAGACTTCTCACCAGAGATTATGAAAGCTAGAAGATCCTGGGCAGATATCATGCAGACCCTAAGAGAACGCAAATGCCAGCCCAGACTACTATATCCAGCAAAACTCTCAATCACCATAGATGGAAAAAGCAAAGTATTCCATGACAAAACAAAATTTATACATTTTATTTCACAAATCCAGCCCTTCAAAGGATAATAAATGGAAAACTCCAACACAAGGAGGGAAAGTACATCACTGAAAAAGCAAAAATGTAATCTTCCAATAAAACTAAAAGAAGATAGCCACATGAACAGAATTCCAGCTCTAACAACAACAACAACAACAACAACAACAACAACAACAACAATGAAAAAAAAAACAGGAAGCAACAATACTTTTCCTTAATATCTATTACTATCAATGGACTTACTTCCTCAATAAAAAGACATAGACTATCAGATTGGGTATGTAAACACGACCCAACATTTTGTTGTATACAAGAAACCAACCTGACACTCCTTCATTGCTGGTGGGATTGCAAACTGGTACAACCACTCTGGAAATCAGTGTGGCAGTTCCTCTGGAAATTAGACATGGTTCTACCAGAGGACCCAGCCATATCACTCCTGGGCATATACCCACAAGATGCTCCATCATGTAATAAGGACACATGCTCCACCATGTTCATAGCAGCCTTACTTATAATAGCCAGAAACTGGAAACAACCCAGATGTCCCTCAACAGAGGAATGGATACAGAAAGTGTAGTATATCTACACAATGGAGTACTACTCAGCTATTAAAAACAATGAATTTATGAAATTCTTAGGGAAATGGATGGATCTGGAGAGTATCATCCTGAGTGAAGTAACCCAATCACAAAAGATTACACATGGTATGCATTCTCTGATAAGTGGTTATTAGCCCAGAAGTTTGGAATACAGGAAGAACAACCCACAAACCACAAGAAACTTAAGAAGAAGGAAGACCAAAAGGTAGACATTTCATTCCTTCTTAAAAAGGGGAACCAAACATCCACAGAAGGAGTGGCAGAGATTAACTATGGAGCAGAGACTGAAGGAAGGACAAGCATATAGCTATCTCCTGAGAGGCTCTGACAATACCTGACTAATACAGATGTAGAGGCTCACAACCATTCATTGAACTGAGTACACTGTCCCCA
>JADRCD010168663.1:4125-30926 GCA_019843815.1 Montemys delectorum | reverse complement strand
AAAAAAAAAAAAAAAAAGAAAGCCAGAAGACTCTCGCTTACAGCCAATTGTTAAACTCACTGTAGCACCTCACACCGATCCCAAGGTTAGCCTGAGGGCTATTTGAATATGGATGGTACAAATTGCTTGAAACAAGTCCAGCATTGGCTGATACTTTAAATAGAAACTGATGGCTTCTATTCTGCATCATCCCTGGCAACAGCAAGGAACCACTCTCTACTATCGTTTACTGAGCATTGTGCCTGGGTATGGCCTGTGCTTCTTATGACCAGCCTTTGACATAGGGACGGATGGGGAATGCAGAGCTCAGAGATACACCATCACTTGTCCAGGCCACATCAGCTAGTAAATGCAGAGCTATGGTTTCCACACACCCCATCTCAAAGCCTGTGTTACTACAGCACATGGGTTTGAGAAATCTATGCCCACTGAGTCAGGTGTGGGTGGACACATGCCTCTCGGCTCTATCTGCTTTCTTCATTTGTCTAATGAGGAAAGACTAGGTGACCTCTTGGTCTTCCTCCGATTCAAAATATATGGCTTAGTTGTTTGTTTTAATGAAGCTGCCCTGACTCCTTTTTATCAAGGGCCTGCGCTGGTTTCTGCAGAGATTCTTGGTTTCCATCACACAAACCCGGGAAGCAGGTCTGGTGAAACTGCTCTCTATAGGACTCAGGTTTCCCCGTCTTCAGTTTCATGGCTTTTGGTGGAGTCAACAAGAGTATAATTTGTGTTTGCACAAAACCAGAACACAAAAGGAAAGGTCCCAGCATTACTGAGCATTCGGGAAAGAGTATCCCACACCGAGAGCACACAGTTCAGTCTCGTTAGGTTCTCTCATGTTCTGCAAATACACCTCTCCACCACTCTGTCCCAATGCCCGCTTCCTCTCATTTTCTAACTGCTTTAGGGAGAAAAATAAACTTTGATTTCTATTTTGTTAGACGAGGTATGTGATGAGGAAGGGGGAGGAATTAAAGAAACACACAACCAACTAGATAACTTCCGAATTCCATTATCAGTGATTCACAGAAAGAACCCAAAGTTCTCCTATATGCTGCCTGACAAGGAAAGACACTCTCCTTGTTTCTTTCTCTGTCCTTCCCTTTCACTCCATTATCCATCTGTCTCTGGTCCATCCACCCATCCACCCCGCATCTTCCCATCCAGTCTATCCCGTCTATCTACCCATCCTGTCTCCTTACACTTCCTCTCCCGCTGTGATTCAGTCTGGACTGACGAGGCAGGTGTACATATGAACGTTACAATCCGTGCAAAGCAGCCTCCTCTATCCATGTGAACATCACCGAAACTGCTAAGTTCGAACTCTCAGTTTACAACTTGGCCAAAGGAGCAACTGCTCTAGTTGCACAAAACTTCATTTTCCTATCTTTTGACAGAGAAAAACACAGATCTACATGAACAGAAATGAGAAGTTTCTCTAAGTGAATTTCTTCATCACCAAGCTATGATGGCTTCAAGTCATGCCACAATGCCACTCAGCACCATCTAGTGGTTTCCCATCACACCTCTGAGGAAAAGCCAGAGCTCTTGAGTTGTCCTTGGGCCCCAGCATGGCCAGGCTACACAATGCCATTCTTGCTAGCCACTTAGACTTCTGTCCTGACTTATGAACATGTTAGGTGTGCCATGATGCAGGGCCCTCAGACTAGCGAGCAGTATTGTTGTCCTGCATGTCTTTTCCCCAAAGGTCACATGCTCCATTGCCTCTCCATGTTTTCCTATTTTATTGCTTTCTATTCTGATCTTTATTATTATTTGATCCATGGCAACAACCTATGGAACCACAAAGGAAGCTGACTTCTCTAGAAATTAACTACTTTAAGTAGCTCTAAGCGACATCTCTAATCCTAAGAATTGGGAAATAGAGACAGGATGATTAGGAGTTCAAGACCAGCCTCAGCTATGTAGAAAATTTGAAGCCTGCCTGAGCTACATGAGACTCTATCCCAAACAAATAGTCAAAAGTGAAAAAGCAGTAAACAAGAGTTTCTGTGCGAACCCTGTTTGTTAGCCCAGCAGGACTTCCAGGTTAAGAACTATCAAGGTGTTTGGCTGGCGTGCTGTAAATTCAGAAATCACTAGTTATTAAAACTAGTATATAGTTCTTTTCCCTAAGGAGCTCAAGTGTTTGGTCCAAGGCCATAGCATGAACGGGGAACCAGTCTAGGAAGGGAAGTGGACTCTCTGACCCTGACACTCATCTGTTTGTTCTAGAAACATTTACAGAGCACATTCTTTATGGAAGGCACCATGCCAGGTACTAAGGATACATACAGGGTCTTTGCCCTTAGAGAGGTTACATTCTGTCAGGTGGCACAGACTTGAGCAACAAATGACTCGTCTTGTTTGCTTCACTACAGCTGTGCTAAGGGGCCCAGGAGAACGGGGTACATTGAGACTATATGAACGGGAGAATGTGGGGCAGTGGACCGTGCCACCAGAAAGAAGAACTGGGAAGGTTGAAGCAGGTTCAAAACCCCGGGGAATCTCAGAATTGAGAATGGTAAGTGTGGAATCAGCTCCCTGCCAAGTTCTACTTGTCCTGGAACCTGGACCCATGACACCCCACTGAGAGGACCCTGACAGTCGACAGTCGGTCATGTAGCTAAAAACCTTGAGTTCTCCATGTTAATGAGGTATCTACATAGACACCACCACTCCCCGAGTATTCAGCCAATGAGCTTCCCTTCCTGGCCATTCCTTCCTGAAAAAGGTATTTATTTAATCCCTGGGTCACACGGAGTAAGACATACATAGGGCTAGTGGTTAAGAGCACTGACTGCTCTTCCAGAGGTCCTGAGTTCAATACCCAGCAACCACATGGTGGCTCACAACCATCTGTAATGGGATCTGATACCCTCTTTTGGTGTGTCTGAAGACAGCTACAGTGAACTCATATACATAAAATAAATAAATAAATCTTTAAAAAAAATAAAAAGACATAAGCACAAAGAGCCTTGGCTAAGTCTCCTGGAGAAGGCTTTCTCTCTTCCACACTTAACACTCACTTGGAACCAAACCAGATTCCTCCCTCAGCTATCTCCCTTCTTGCCTGGTGCGTAGGGAAAGTATGAACAGAGACGCCACTCCCTCCCCTCTCAACTCCCTGAAGTCCCCAGCAGCCTCTGGGCACATGTAGACTGAGAATCAGTAGTTCCAGATCTCGCTGTTCCTTGCCCAGAAGAGGCTGGGACCTCTATTATGGACTGTGTTCTGCCTCCCCCGAGCAGCTTGCCTGCAGCATCTAGCACCCCAGCAGCAGATGCACAGCCCAGCAGGAGAAGTTCTGAGATACTCTGGAGAAAACAGAAAGAAACCTTTCAGCTCAACCCAAAGGGTGAGTAAGGATGATCTGAATGAAAAAGGGAAGAGCCAGTGTCCTCTGCACTACACCAAGTTGCTTCGGGTGTATTGTCCTTGTTCCCTAGGGCCCTGTCAGCAAAGGGTTCAGGAAATAAGGATAAGAAACAGAAACACAAGCAAGAAGGAAAGAAAAGAAAGAATGTCAATAGGGCTGAGTTCTCCTGAGCAGGAAATGTTAAAGAAGGTCTACTAGTCCAAGAGACCCAGCAGCACAATGAGGACAGAAAGAAGGGGAATGCATAAGTGCTAACAAGTGTCTAGGGTCTTATACATTTGTAGGAAATCCTATATCTTCAGTAATTTGTCTGCCCACAGCCATCATGAACATCATCTTTAGTCTTAAAGCTGAGATACAGGAAGTGACCACAGCTTCCACACTCGGGGCAGGTAAGAAGGTGGCCCACCCAACTCCCTAACACAGCAGTACTTTTATCTCCCTACCCCATTGACTGCCCCGCACCTATGCCTACAGTACATTCTACACCTGACATGACGCATACATGTCCTTATGCTTGTCTACCTGACTGAGACACAGTATCATGTAGCCCACGTTGGCCTCAAGTTCACTATAGAGCCAGTTGAGCTTGAATCATTGATCTGCCTGCCTCCAACATTGTCTGAGTGCTGGGATTAGAGGTGTGCACCACAAGATCAGTTTTATTTGGTGCTAGGAGTCCAACTTATGTCCTTCTTTTCTGAACTCGAAGTACCCTCTCCCAGTCCCCTAATCTAGCCACGGCCCACTCACACCACCATTTTCTTCCAAACTAGTCATTCCTTCACGAGGTAAAGTCATCTATTCTCATGCCAATGCCTTGATATCTTGTGGCATATATCTGTCAGAATGACAACCTTACACCACCTACTCCAGGTTTTTACATTTTATTTTAATTCACTTTTATGTATATGAGTGTTTCGTCTGCAAGTTTGTCCATGTGCCACATGCATGAGAAAGTCAGAGAGGGCATCAGATTCCCTGGGACTGGAATTACAGTTGGTTGTGAGCTGCCATGTGGGTGCTAAGAGATCCAACTCAGGTCCTTTGTAAGGGCAACCAGTGCTTTTCACTGCTGAGCCATCTCTCCAGCCCCTACTTCCTGGTTTCTAGACTCTAGGCTGTGGCCTGCTGAAGAAAATGATGCAGTTATCCAAGCTGGCTCCCCACATGGATATCATGGTCTCTCATCTAGGCTTACAATTAAATACCATTTCCTCTCTCCACATCAGCCACTCGACAGCATCCTCAATCACCACGTCTGCTGTCCTTCCTTGCATAAGGAGACATGGGTCCAAACATCAGAACTCTGTATACTTCCTGTTCCTACAATGCCAGGCTGGGGTTCTCAGAAGTAGAGCCAGAGCCTGTCACAGGAAGAAAGACATTCTTGGGGGAAGCCTGGGAGGAAGCAGGAGAAGCCAGACGGTCTGGAAGTTGAGCTGTGAGAACGTCGGACACTTGTTCTCAGCCTGTTCCCACAGGATCTCTGAGGCACAAATAGCATATAAGGTTACTCACTTTGAGGCAAGGAGCCACATTTTAGAAATTAAATTGTTGAAGGAGGTCATCCTGGGAGGAAGGCACCTTTAGACCTTAGAGTGTATGTGGGGGTGGGGGTGCTACACGTGCGTGAGGAGAGCACATGGACCAAGGCAGGGCCTGGCATACGCTAGGCTAAGCTGCATCCCTTGCCCTTTTATTCTGAGACAGGGTGTTGGGAAGTTCCCTGGGTTGGCCTTGAATTCACTCAACAGCTTCGGTGGCCCTTGAACTTTTGATCCTCCTACGTCAGGCTACCCAGTAACAGGGATCCAGTCCTGTCCTACCAAGCCTGGCTAGGAGTATACTTTCCCATGGGAGCATAGCCACTAGAGCAGCTGGGGACCTGGGCCCACACATCACCAACAGCAGCTCTTTGGACATTCGAGGCCACCACTTCTCCTGCAGCACCCACCCCTCCCCTCCACACAGCTGTGACCTCTCACTTGTACACACACTCAGTCCTTCAGCAGTCTGCTATCTTGAGCTTGTGAGCTCCCAGACAGTGGCCATCCTTCTCAGTGTTTCCAGTATCTAGCCCATGGAATAAAACTGGCTGAGTGAATTTTGTACCCATTGGTGCTTCTAGAAGGAATTTCAAGCCCAGTGGGTCAGAGTTGATTGTCGAGGTTTGGGTGGTTCTTGGGATTGAGCCTACCACTCCATGCATGTCGGGCAACTACTCTACCACTGAGCTACATCTCCAGCCCAAGGTCTACCCTCTTAAACAGAAGAGTTGTTCTTTTGCACTTTCAATAGATTGCAAGGGTGACAAACTTCAGCGACCCCCCTTAGAACTGACCTTGAGCAATGATCTGCAAATGACCTTTACTTGCCAAAGTCCTCATCTCCCACAGGGAGCGTCAAAGGCCCCAGCCTAAGAAGCACTCAGTGTGCAACTGAGAGGCCCCACAAAGAGCCCCTCCTGCTACTCTCCTTGCACTGAGTAATCAAAAAGCCAGGCTCGAGGGAAAGGTACCTGGGCATCAGGCACCATCCAGAAGGACATCCATCCAAAAGGATTTTAAGTGTCACCATCAGAGTGTTCTGACAGAGTCTCCTTCTTTCTCTTGACACCGCTTTTAGCCTAAGGGCCTGGTGGTGCCCTTAGATGTTTACCATCTGGGAAAGATGACCTCCATGCCCTGCGCTTAGCAGCTCCCTCTAGTTCATAGGAAAGCACAGTTGCTCAACCGGGAAGCGCTAAGTGATCTTGTTTGACAAACAGGAGCAAACTTAGCAGTGTCCAACACTGATCCCACCCCTGGAGCACCACAGGCAAGCAGCAAAGTAGAGTGAGATCCCAGGGCTAGTCCCTCCTGCATCGGTAGAGGAGACTCATGCTTTCTCCTTCCGTAGAGATGGTCTCCGTGGACAAGTGCTATGCAAACTACCAAGTGATGAGCTGAAATCAAATCTGAAAAGGCCCAGAGACCTAGGAAGGAACTCGAGAAATGCGGCAATCACTTTCCTGTTGAGAAACTGTCTACAGAGCAAGAAATTGATGCAAGGAACATGGGGGCAGAGGTCAGTCCTGTCAGAGAAGGAGCACTAACAAAGCTTGAAAATGGTAAAGAAGGGCCAACCTGTCTGCTGCAAACTCCAGAACAAGGACCAAAAATTAAAATAGAAAACAACAACAATAACAACAACCAAACAACAAAAACAACAACAAAAACGTAGCCAAGACCGAATCATAAAATATTAACATTTTCACTTTATGTTAAAGCCAAGAGTGAAAAAAAAGGCATGTAAAAGAGAGTAGTAGACTGGCTGGTTCTGTGTCATCAGAGAGGAAGGTGCCTCAGGTGAGGAAATGCCTCCATGAGATCCAGCTATAAGACATTTTCTCAGTTAGTGATCAATGAAGGAGGGCCCAAGCCATGGTGGGTGGTGTCATCCCTGGGCTGGTGGTCCTGGGTTCTACAAGAAAGCAGGCTGAGCAAATAATGAGGAGCAAGCCAGTAAGCAGCACCCCTGCATGACCTCTGCATCAGTTCCTGCCTCTAGATTCTTGCCCTGCTTGAGTTCCTGTCCTCACTTCTTTTGGTGCTGAACAGGAATGTGGAAGTGTAAGCCAAATAAACCCTTTTCTCCCCAACTTGCTTTTTGGTTATGGTGTTTCTTCACAGCAGTAGAAACCCTAACACAAGGATATTCAAAAAAGAGGCAAATGGTCTCTCCTCATTTATGTTTCTGAGGACACCCCTCAGATTCATCCTGGGACATCAGTTATCAAACCTGGAATCCTCCATGGTCCTCCTTCACATCAAACTGAGCAGCATATGGCTGCTACCATCCAAGACTCCTCCCAGAATTCAGGTTGGCAACTTAGCATATGCAAACACATGCTGCCCAGTTAAATTTGAAATTCAGATAAGTAACCAATAATTTCTTTAGTATAAGTATGCCCTATGCAAATGTTGGGACATAACAATAAAAATAAAATATGGAGGCCCCTGAGGTGCCCCAAACAATACAGGCAATTGTCGTTGGTCTTAGTTGTTCACCAGAACTAGATGGTAAGACTGCAGTGTTGAAGACACCAATACTCTGAGTCACAGGAAACAGAAAAATCAAACTGGAATGGAGAGTAACAGTAGGTGCTATGTAGGTGCTATATGGGAGAAAGTTGTCATCAACAGCCTGACTTAGCTATGGACCCTGTGCTACATACACCACTGAAATGACAGGTTAGGTGAGCTCACTGGTATATCAGTGGCATGTCTGTTACGGGTGAACAGCTCTTTCCTGACTGGATATGAGACCCATTCCACAGGAAGGAGTTCATATCTGATATTGCAAACCTGGTCAAATGCTAGTGGTTGTAGATGTCATAGTCTCTAGTGGAAGAAGCTACTGGGGCCGATTTATTCAATGGATATGATATGTCGGTCAAGTTGCCTCCTAAAGGATTATATTTAAAGCAGAGAAGCATTTTGAGTCTGATTTGTTCCCTTTGCAGTTGGCAGTGATAGCCGCAGAAATTCGTTACTGGTCAGAACCAAAATGGGACTCTGAAAGCATCCTAAAGCTAGAAGTAGAGGTGGAATCTCATTGAGTGCTGTCTTCTGGGCCTGATGTGGCCACTGTAGTCTTGAATTCACAGTAGTTATGATTACAAGCATCAGATCTGCATTAAGAATAGACTGTCAATAATCTACCATGGCTCACGGGGCCATTAAAGGTTGCTGAGGGACGGGGAGATGGTCGATCTAGTGATGTAGCCACTAGTAAGGTGCCCATGGTCCAGTCAATAACCCCTCATCAGTACTCCTGTAAGCAATTGTAATGAAAAAAAAAATCAAAGGAAGGACGGAGGGGGGAGGGAGGGAGGAAGAAAGAGAAATGAACACTGACAGGGGACTAGTTGGGAAAAGGAAGGGAATCAGTAGGAATTGGAGGACGCAAAGAAGTAAAGGGGATAAATATGACCAAATTACATTATATACATGTATTAAAATGTCACAACCCATCATGAATAATTAATGTACACAAATATAAAACTTAAAAACCCACTTTAAGCCGGGCAGTGGTAGCTCCCAGCACTTGGGAGGCAGAGGCAGGAGGATTTCTCAGTTCGAGGCCAGCCTGGTCTACAGAGTGAGTTCCAGAACAGCCAGGGCTATCTGGAACCCTGTCTAGAAAAATAAAAACAAAAAACAAAAAAAAAAAAACCACTTTAATCTGGAACTCCAACTGAACTGAGTACCCTGTCTTCTACCGAGATCCCATCAAAACCCCACTGTGTCTGCAAAGGGTTTACCTCCCTGTTCTGTGAAGATGCAGTCTCTCAAGGAGAACTGTGGGGAAGACCCACCCAAGCCAGAGCCACACAGGACGTGGGAGATGTGAAAGATCCAGTCACCTCCATTGACAAACACAAAAGCTTGGAAAGATTACACTGTTTCCCCACTTTCCCAAAGCAGCAATTATATATCCAGAATCAGGGCGAGAATTTCTACTAATGCTTGCTTGCCTCCTTCCTTCCTTCCTTCCTTCCTTCCTTCCTTCCTTCCTTCCTTCCTTCCTTCGTGTGTGTGTGTGTGTGTGTGTGTGTGTGTGTGCGTGTGCGTGTGCGTGTGCGTGTGCGAGTGTGTGTGTGTGTGTGTGTGTGTGTGTGTGTGTATCTGTACCAACGCACCTGTGTATGCCAATGCATGGGCGTGCAGGTAGGTGCCTGCAGAAGCCTGAGGAGGGCATCAGATCCCTTGAGCTAGAGCTACAGGTCACGGGGAGCTGCCCTAGATGAGCACACAAAACTTCAGCCCTCTGAAGAGCAGCCAGTGAACCTGTGAACCTGTGAACCGCAGCTCCAGCCTCAGGCATGTTTTCCTGCTCTCCCTCTCCTTCTCTTGCACAGGAATCCCATCACAAACTTCATATACAATGCACACAGCCTCAGGAGACCTTTGGTGAAGTTGCCACTTCATTCAAACATAACTTTGAAAACTTAAAAAGAATCCGGGGCGGGGGGCGGGGGGCAGGGGGGTGGTGGGGGGGAAGAAAGTGTGATAATCACATCTGTAATCTCAGCACTCAAGAAGCTGAGACAGAAGGATTGTTATGAGTTCAAGGGTAGTCTGGGCTACCCGCTGAGTTCCAGGACAGGCTGGAACAGCCTATGTGAAAACCTGTCTCAAAGAAGAAAAACTACAAACCAAATGAATAAACCTATCACACACACACACACACACACACACACACACACACACACACACACACACAAATTACCAAAGAAAGTTGGGGCCTGGGCAATCTGATGTGCAATGCACCCTCTGAGTCTCGGGTTTGAAATCCAGCGATCAATTCCTTCCCAGTCACCAGCCATTCAGACCTCCAGAGTAGCACACTCGCTGCAATTCAAAAGCTGCACAGTGCAGGCTGGGTCTTCCTGCCAGCAGACACCAAAGATTTCAGGGAAGGTGGGAAGGTGGGAGGAAGCAAAGGCAAAGAACCAAAAAGCCCAGCTCGGAGAGCAGCATGCTTCCTGGGCCTGCTTTGTATCTAAGGGTTATGGGAACGAGTCTTTTGCTAAGGAGCCTCCTCACCTTTGAGAAGTACATTGTAATACTGAACCCCAACAGGGCTCTCACCTAATAGCAAACACCCTGTCTGACTTCTGTTAAAAGTCCATATTTACTAACTATGGTATCTGATACACACTTTCCTCTTCCATTGTCGTTATCCTTTTCCTTAAAATAAATTTTAGTATTTTGGAAACTTTAGTAGTTAATTCTGACTTACTATTTGTGGTTGCTGGGAATTGAGCTCAGGACCTCTGGAAGAGCAGTCAGTGCTCTTAACCGCTGAGCCATCTCTCCAGCCCCTTCAGTAGATAATTGTAATGATCTCTCTCTCTATCTAGTATCTTTCCAAAATTAATTAATATCTAAAAGAGAAAATAAAGAGAGACTTGGATCAAGGCAATCTGGGATCTGCATAAAACCTGTCAGTTTCAATGCCCTGGCAACAAATAATAGAATGGCTCTCTTAAGTACTTGGTGGATGAATGTGGTGGCACATGACTTTAACGCCAGCCCTTGGGAGGCAGAGGCAGGTATCTTTCTATGAGTTTGAGGCCAGCTTGGTCTACATAAGTGAGTTCCAGGCCAGCTAGGCTATATAGTCATACTCTTGTCTCCAAAAACAAAAACAAGAAGTGTTTTTGGAAGCTGGGCATGGTAGCTATTACCTTCACTCCCAAGCCTTGGGAGCCAGAGGCAGGTGGATTGCTGTGAGTTTGAGGCCAGTATGCTTTTCATAGTGAGTTCCAGGGCTACATTGAGTGAGATCCTGTTTCCAAAACAGAAAACCAAGCAAAAGCATTTGGACAAAATGGAGGTTTTGATTTTGTTTCGTTTTGTGTGTGTGGGGTGTGTGTGTGTGTGTGTGTGTGTGTGTGTGTGTGTGTGTGTTTTGTTTTGCTTTTCCGCTACATACAAGGAAATGATGTGTCCTTATGGCCTGTGCCCACCCCTCCTGCTCCCTTTTCCCTGGCTTCTGAGTCTGTTTCCAACCTGTATCTTTGGTCTATCCTTTAGAAATGGCTTCTGCTTGGACTCCTGAGATTCTATCCTTATATTTAAAAAAACAAAGCTGGAAAAAAAGGGGGGGTTGTATTTGATTTTTATTATCAGAACAAAAAATCCTTCCTAGAAATTCATCAGTGGTATCCACTGGACATTCTTAGTTTAGTAAAGCAGATAGCCAGAGCTTTGGCCTTCTGTTTGGTGGACAGACTGTGGTAATGAGGATGCAGCTGTTACCCTTCCCTTTAGCAGGACACACTTCCTGTGAGCACATCTCCACTGCTCCACACAAACCCAAAACAAACATCACTGGGGCTCAAAAGACATTTCCCAAGCAGCTTTAGCACCTGAGCTCGGATTCCTCCCATGGATCATACTGTCTCCCCATCACTATTCAGAGGTCTCAAATTCACCAGGGAGTCCATTGCTCACTCTAGATCCAAGCAAGCAGCATCCACGGCTCCGGATCCTCTTCCTCCTTGTGAGTTTTGCAACTCTTTTCCCTTCTGGTTCTTGACCCAGTGTGTTAATCAGATTCTCGGTTCACAGATGAAACAGTGAAAACTGTCCAGCCACTGTGTCTCCAGCCCATGTTTCCTATTTGGAAAACCTCATTCGTCCCAGGAGACATTCCAAACCATCACTGGGATCTTTAAGGTGAGCACAAAGGGGCACAGTGAAGATGAAAGCAAACTTCAGAAATAAAGGACAGTGTGATAGATAACCTGTTAATCCAATCCTAAAATAAAAGTGACGGAACAGGGCTAGAGAGATGGCTCAGCAGTTAAGAATACTGGCTGCTCTTCCAGAGGTCCTGAGTTCTATTCCCAGCATCCGCATGGTGGCTCATAACCATCTATAATGAAATCTGGTGTTCTCTTCTGCCAGGCAGGCATACACACACACACACACACACACACACACACACACACACACACATATATATATATATATATATATATACTAAATAAACACTGTATACCAAATAAATTGTATACTAAATAAACAAATCTCTTTAAAATATGACAAAACATAGTGCACATGGCTAAGTTATTATAGACGATAATTTGGGAGAGAATGAAAAGGTGACTCAGTCAATAAAATGTTCCTCATGAAAACATGAGGAAGTGAGTTTGGAGTCCCATCGCCCAGGTAAATATCTAGTCAAGGTTGTGTGTACTTGTAATCCTAGCGTTGGGAAGGCAGAGACAGGAGAATCACTGGAGCTAGATGGCCAGCCAGTCTAGATAGGTTGGTGAACTCTTGTTCTGAGAGAGATCTTGTCTCACAACAAAGGAGGAGAGCCATAGAGGAAGACTCATGACATCAACATTGGGCTTATCCACATATACAGGCACACATACACGTACATGCACATGCACACAGTACACTCGGATACTCATATAAACATACATGCACACACACACATACATGCATAGTACATACACATACAGTAAATACAGGCATACATACACATACACGCACACACACATACACATACATGAACAATACATACATGCACATGTACACATATAATGCATGTACTACTTATGTTAGCAAACTAATAAAATAAATAAATAAATAAATAAATAAATAAATAAATGGGAACTTTAGTTTTGCTGTTATTCTTGTTTTTCAATGCATGCTATGATAGGCAGGTGGGTGATGTATACAAATGCCCTTGTCTTCAACCAGCTGATTGAATTCTTGCAATAAAATTCCACTTCCACTATATAAATGTACCTTCAATCTACCCAAGCTATGCCTTTCTTAAACGGATCCTGTCTGTTTATGAGAACGTTTTGTCTTTGGGGTGTGGTTTTGGCTCGGTGGTAGATCACTTGATAGGCATGTACAAGACCCTCGGTGCTTTCCCCAACACCACAAAAAGAAAGCTTCCCCCTCTTCATCATGCAGCATAGATAGGCATGGTCAAGGGAGGCTAATGCAGGATGCTAAGGCTCTTACCAAGTAGACACATCCATTAACAAGATGGCTTTAAACATGGAGTACAGTCACGCTTCTATGCATATACCCCAGAAAACAAATATCCACGGAGTACACTCTGAATGAGCACAGTAAGCAGTGTTCATAATAGGGGAAAGTGGAGGCAACTCATTTTCTCTTCAAGAAGGCCTTCTCCTGCTGGGGTTCCCAAGCCCGGCTCAAGCCTTGACTGAGCTCTGTGGTATACCATGTTTCAGAGGCAGCTTCGTTTGCTCATCCTCATCAGATGTCTGTACAGCTTCAAAAACCAGAAAGGAAAAGACTTGCAAGGTCTTGGCTTTATAGCACTACAATTACATTATTCTTTACATTTTAAGTACTAGTAATCCAAATTCATGGCAGGGATTACATAGTAATACAAATTACTTCTCATTTGGTGATGGTCTTATGACTCAGCATCTAAGACATAGCTGCTCTTTATTTTTTTGTGGTGTTTGTTTGTTTGTTTGTCTTGTTCGATTGTTTGTTTGTTTCACTGATTTGCACAAACTGGCCATGCCACAGAAGAATTCTATGTATCTAAGGCACCTTTGACCTCTTGATTTGCCCAAGCAGCAAAAGACCAAAACAAAGCCCAGGTTATTGGTTCATGTAGGCAAAGTGCTGGCTTGGAACCATGTCTCTGCCTCCCCTGGGCTATGGTTGGGCACCATGGCAAGCACAAAGGCACTTCTAAGTTTCTGAACACAGGTACTAGACCACCCGGGTTCCCATTGTGACTATATGACCTCAAACAAGTTCCAAAGACCATTTGTACTTCAGGGCCCTCACTCAAACACTTCCTGTGTTCCTGGGATTACTGTGAGAATCTCTTGAGTGTAAGACTACATGGGTTTAGAACAGTTCTGACATAGATTGAGAGCTAGGCAAGACTGGACTCTTGTTATTACTGATACTCTTGTCCAGGGCTTGGCCACCTATCAATAGTCTTGATGGCTTGCTGGAACACTTCCTGAACATTCCTCACAGCTCTCTATTCACAGCCTTGGGCCAGCCTATGAATCAAGCAATTTTATTGTGTAGAAAAGAATCTAGGGGAAATGGACTGGGGAGGGGGGATGCTGGTTTCAGTGGGACTAATGCTTCAAGTTCTCAAGATCTGGCACTGGTGAGCTTACAGGAGACCCCATACATTATTCCTCTCTAATGAGACAATGTTCCCTTTAGGAGTCAAACAACATCCCCTACCACTATTATGTACATGTAAAAAAAAAAAAAAAAAAAAATATATATATATATATATATATATATATATATATATATATATATACCACTAGGAAAGTGTTAATAACGTCACAGTTTAAATAGACCCTCAAGATCAGACCTCTAAAAGTGAGGCAACCCTAAGATGGCAGCTCTAAGGTGAGGGTCACGTCACAAATTCATAACCTTAGTAACTGCTCTTAAAGTTAATACAATGAGCATGTTGTTAGTAAAAGAAAATGACAATCCTTATTCCTCCTTGGTGGCCCACTTTGTGCGTGTGTGTGTGTGTGTGTGTGTGTGTGTGTGTGTGTGTGTTACGTTATTTTCCTCCAAATGATTAGCAATTGCTTTTATCAGCCTTAAAAAAACAATTCTAGCAGCATACTATTAGACGCTGATCTAAAGCAGAAAGAAGTGGGCTAGGGCTTCTTTAGGGTTTCAGGAGAAGCAACGCAAGTTTCAAGGGTCATAGAAACCAGGACGACACACGTTTTCCACATTCTTTTCACCCAGGGACTATAAAAATACTTGGCCTGCATCAGCTGTGTTCTTAGTTCAGTAAGTAGTACTGATGGGAAGTAAAGCAGCCAAAGAAAGGGATGGTGAGGAACTAAAGAGGCCCTAGAATAATCTGCCATTGGCTCCATCCATCCTTTGAGAGTTGACTCATGAAAACAGGGAACCTCTGTTTCCAGTCCATAGTTCCAGCCCTGAGTGAATACTGCCTCTGTTCCAAGTGCAGTAGCAAAACAATAAATCAGGGTGAATTCAATGTAAGTACAACCCTGTCCAATGAGACCAAACATTTAGTACAATTCAATTCTCTGTGCTTCACCTACTTGCTCATAACCTGGGTAGGCATGGTGGGAGAGGATGCTGAGGCTCCAGCCAAGTAGACACATACCGTTAGCAAGATGGCCTTAAATATGGAGTGCAATCACACTCCTATGTACATACTCTAGAAAACAAATATCCACACAATACATTCTGAATGCTCACGATTCACAGTCCTGATAGCGGGAGAAAAGTGGAGCCAGCTCACATGACTGCTACTAACAAATGCCCAGATAAAGCACAGTCCAGCCATACAATGGAATATAATTTGGCAATAAGTAAATGACGTGTGATTATATTCTCCTTCACTGTGAATAGATTCAAACCACTGTGCTAAGTAGAAGACTCGCTCATAAAGGCCTCACACTGTGTGGTTCTATTCATCTGAAATGTCCAGAACTGGCAAATATATAGGGAACAGAAACCAGACTCGTGGTCACCAGAACTGAGGACAAGAGAAAGCAGTATATACATGGGTTTTGGAGAGAGGGAGGAAAAAGCCAAAATTTTAAGTTGATTACAGTAAAATTGCACTATGCACGAACATTCTAAAATATTGGTCTGTCCACTTTAAAGTGAGGACACTTAGGATGTGTGAGCTATGTCAACAAAGCATTTTTAAGCTGCTTGTCTCTCCCTTGTTCACCAGATATTTACAAAGTAGTTACTCCGAACGGGCTAAAAAGTTAATAGAGAAGTATATAAGATACACAGGAGACCTTTGTCCTTCACAAGGGAAAATTCTGGAAACATTTCCAAATTGGCAAATAAAAGATTACTGCCAGAGCTGAGACATTACACAACTGCAGGGGGTGCCGTTCCTTTCGGAATTCTTGTGAATGGTGCCCCTGGGAGCTGTCGGAGCAAAACATACATGGTCATGGGGGGCGGGGGGGGGGGGCCTGGCTGCACCTGAGACACCAGTTCCTCCCCCAACCATATCCCCTCATGGTTTCACATTCCCCCTACATGAGAACACGCTACATTTATCTCCCCCACCCCCACAGAAATGACTGGATATGTGGCAACATATTGGTGTTTAAACAGCAGCCTGTCAATCAAGCTCCATAGTTTTTCACCAGTAGCTACTGTCAGGACTTATAAGGACCTCCAAGGAGAAGCTCTGGGATCAACCCCACAGGTTCACCCTAGTACCCACATAGTTAGGGACATTCTGTCTTGTTATAACGTGATAGTCCTGTCTACTTATGAATTACCTTTCTCTGCCTACAGTAAAATTGCACCACTGCATGAACATACTTAAAATACTGGTTTGTCCACTTTAAACTGAGGACACTTAGGATGTATGAGCTATGTCAACAAAGCGTTTTTAAGCTGCTACTCTCTCCCTTGTTCACCTTTTCTAAATTTAGTAACTTACGTACTATCTGCACTGGCTTTCCTGAAGTGTCCGTTAAACAGACAGTAGAGACATAGGGCAGCAGTTAAGAGCCCTTGCCACTCTTCCAGACGACCCACATTCCTTTCTCAGCACCTACACTGAACAGCTCACAGCTGCCTGTAACCCCAGCTACCGGGGGCTGGGCATCTGACATCCTCTTCTGGCACCTGCACTCGCGCATCTATCCATGTGAATATACTCATGTGCATGAACACAAATATATTTAATTATACTAGATAAATAAATAAGATAGAACTGTTTGTAATTTTGAGATAGGTATAAGCAGCAAAGCAAGTATATATGTGTATGGAAAAAAAACTTGTGTTCATGCCCAGCCTGACCCACAGCGACGGAAGCTGCTGATCCTCATGCAAAGGTTGCACCTTCTCCTGCCCCTTTTTCCTCCTCTTCTTCTCCCTCCCTCCCTTTGTTCCTTCCTTCCTTCCTTCCTTCCTTCCTTCCTTCCTTCCTTCCTTCCTCCTCCTCCTCCTCCTCCCCTTCCTCCTCTTCTTCTTCTTGGTCTTTTTTGAGACAGGGTCTCTTCATGTAACCCTGGCTGTACTAGAGCTTACTCTGTAGACTAGGCTGGCAGTGATGAGATTAAAAAACAACTAGCCCCATCCAAGAAAGATAAATGCAAAAAGAAAGAAAGAAGGGAGGGGAGAGGAGGGGAGAGAAGAGGAGAGGAGGGGAGGGAGGAGAGGGGAGGGGAGGGAAAGGGAGGGGAGAAGTCCATTAATATTTGAGTAGGAAATCAAGAGGGGTTGAAAAGGAGAGGAAATGACCAAACCATGAATCTGTTTGGATCCAATACAGGACTAATTCCTCGAAATCATGTTCTATTCAGCTCTGTTGGTTTCTTCCTGGGAAGGGAGTTGAGGAGTGAGGTCAGAGACTTGAATA
This sequence comes from Montemys delectorum, assembly GCA_019843815.1. Taxonomy (NCBI): domain Eukaryota; kingdom Metazoa; phylum Chordata; class Mammalia; order Rodentia; family Muridae; genus Montemys; species Montemys delectorum. Next base: position 13,618 of record JADRCD010168663.1, on the reverse strand, counting down.
TTAAACACACACTCCAAGTCTGAGCTCTGCCCCCAGCCCTAATTTAATAGAAGTTTAATTATTATTTTCAATAATCACGACATATTTCTAAGAAATAGAAAAATTGAAGCAGCCCCCATTGCCTAAACAATAAATACAAGTGGAGTCCCGGATTCCATTATTCTCTTTTTAAATTTCTTTTCAAATGATTTGGGAAAGAACAAAGAGAGGGCGCCTAATGCCCTGGTGTTGGAGTGGGGGACACAACTGCAAAGCAGAGGGTGGCTCAGGACAGAGCCATGGCTCTCCAAAGTTGCTATTCTTCGGACTATTGCATGAAGAGGCCAAAGCTAGCCCGTTGCCCAAAGCCTTGACGGCAGATGTCCCAGGTGTTCACCACTCATATCTCTCACATACAAGCATCAGAGCCACACTAAAAAGATGAACAAACTTACCATACCGGTTCCCAGGAGCTTGGGAAGGAAAAACAAACAAAAACTGTGAATGGCTATATCCCCAAACATTTGAAGTAAAATGTTACAAGCAACAAAGAAAGGGGCTGGAGAGGAGATGGCTCAGGGGTTAAGACACTGGCTGCTTTTCTAGAGAGGCCAAGTTCAATGCCCAGAACCCACTGGTGGCTTACAACCAGTTCACATAAATAAAAATTAAAATGAAATAAATCAAAGCAGACAACTCTTTCCACACAAACAGCTCATCAAATCTACTTACACACAGTCTTCCAACCCTCTATACCAATTTCAACTAAAAAGAACTATAAATCCCTTTTCTCATAGAAGAAATGCAAAGTCCAGAGTGTAGGGGCAATAGAGGGCCCCAAGGAAGTTGCTAGATATGGTTGGCCCTCCTTCAACGTCCCCACTCCTGAATCTCTGAGAACACAGTGTAGAAAAGCAAGAGGTATCCATTGTGACCCAAGAAGGGTATGGATTCTATCGTGTGACGTGACTGCCACTCCCACATTGGCCTCTACCTCCTGATACACTTTGGGCGGTTACATTCTGCTCGGCAGACCAGAGGCTGCTTTGCAACGGACAGGTCTGGCTGGGCACAGAAGCCTAGACTTTTCAGAGGGAAGTGAAGAAAGCAGAGCAGACCGTGGGGAGAGGAGAGAAAATGGACAGATCTGTCAATTTTCTCAAACGGCAGGCCCATTCGTGGAAGGAAGCTCAGAGCTCAGATCCCAATCACGGTCCTTTCTCAAGGTTTCTGCTAACAGAGGTTGGGTCCCCAACTCAGCCTGTCTCAAGTACAGTTTTACAGAGTGAAATTCCTGGAATGAGAAAGGAGGAGCAGTCGACAGCTGCCTCTGGCACACTGCGATTGGCTCTCGGAGACTTTTGTTTGGCTTTTGTTCTGTGTTGTGTTTTCAACTTCTTTGTGTAGGACAAGCGTGAGTGTTCCCATAATGTGAAAGAAAATGCTGGCAGAAGCTTATGGACAGAAAGGGAAGTGGCCTGCATAGGCCATCGGTTTGGTTTGGTCTTGAGGCAGGGCTAGCTAGCATCAAACTCACAATCTTCCTGCTTTAGCCTCCTGAGTGCACCAATTACATGTGTGCACCACCAGCCTAGCTGATCATATATTCTTCACCACGTGTATTTGTATCTCACTCATTTCTGAAAAGAATTATAGATAGCTTCATAAGAAATGCATGTGTATATACAGTTACTCATTTATGCATATACATACATACCAATAATACTATATATTTGGTAAAGTAGAAAGAAAAAGCAGGACAGTCATGTAAAAGCTTTGAAATGTCATTGCAACTGAGCATTAAGAAAGGCTTCGAGACAGGCTTGGTAGCCCACATCTGGAATCCCAGTCCTCAAGAAGCCGAGTTAGGATAACTAAAGCCAGTTTAGAGACGCAATGAAAATCTGACTCAAGGAAAAAAGAAAAAGGAAAATTACTTTAAACATGCAGACACTCCAAGCAAAATCAGAAAGTGTCTTGTGTTCTGTGTAGTTTTGGAGGTGGGGGGCAGGATTTGCCCGTCAGTCTCTGTGTACATCAAGTTAAACCCAGTCCCTTATAGTTTAGGAACTGTTCCCAGACTCTCTGTCTTACCTCAGCCCTTAGAGCTAGTGTGGATCTATTTCATGAACATTCTCTTGTATCTTTAATCCTCACGTTCTCTCCAAACTCGAAGGACCTTCAGACTCACAGATATGGTAGGCAAGCCTGTCCCGGCTCCCGACAGGCCACATGGCACAGAAACCCTACGGTGCATTCCCAGAGGCATTATCCTGATGTACAAGGTTATACATGGAGGATTAAGAGATGAAAGGGCAGGCTACGGATCCTAACTCTTAATCTTCTGCTATGTCTGCTCAACAACAACAACAACAAAAAGTAAAATCCCATTCAGAAAGTTATTTAAGAAATGCAAAGGGATCATATGGGCTCGCTGGGGGGCCTCGAGGGGAACTGATAGCCAGACACATCCAGACATTCTTTGTAGCTCTCCTTTAACCAAGAAATGGGAAAACAGAAGGGCTGGTTTACAAGAAATGTAGTAACCTGATGCTCAGGGAGGCCAAGTCTCTCAGTAATGGACAGATCCGCATCTAAAACATATTTTGGCCTGATTTGGAGAAGGTCACAGGACTGAGACAAATGGCATTGGCTCAGGAAGGGGTGAGAGGTCATCTCTCTCCTGTGTACTCAGCATACAGGGTTTTTGGCCCTAATTAGGTCACCAAGTCTTTTCAACAGTTTCAATGCTAAGAAATGGCTGCCATCAGATTTAAACCCTGCTGTCCCAGCAGACCTTAATTCCTCCCATCTGCAGCACTCAGCCTTCAGCCCAATCCTTTAGAGCTATTCTGCTGGCACAACTGCCCTCAAACTGGGCCGCATGTCCATGAAAGTCATCAAGGTTGAGGAAAAATAAAGCTCTAAGCACTTGATACTGGACATTCAGTTGGTGTGCTCTTCCCTGGGGAAGACTGCTTCTCCCACTGTCAGCATTCCCCGGTTGCCTGCACTTCCTTATATAGTGTTGAGGCATCATAGCATACACACACACACACACACACACACACACACACACACACACGCAATAACAAAGATAAATAAGCCATGAAAGAGTGTGTGGGGAGGTGGGTAATGTGGGACAGGTTGGAGGGATAGAAAGGAAGGGGGAAATGATATTATAATTTCAAAAAAATCAATTTAATAGATAAAATGCTAATATAGGAAGGATTATGTCAGGTGAATTCTAGGATGAAAAAAGTTAGAATAGCATTGTTTAGTAGTGACTAAGCCACAGGGCTCCCCAGAATACTGTAGAAAACAGCAGAAGAGGCCTGGAGAGATGAGGCCTGGGGAGTTGGCTAAGTTGATAAAGTACTTGCTGGATAAGCATGAGGATCCAAGTTCAACCCCAAGTACCACACTTAAAAAACAAAGAAAACAAACCAGTGAGGCTGAGATCGGCCAATCCCTGACATCTGGCAGCCAGCCAGTCCATTTGGTGAGTTCCAGACCAGTGAGAGATCCCATCAAAAATCAAGAGGCTGAGGAGTAGCTTGGTAGAGGGCTCACCTGGCATGAACAAAGCACACGATCCCTAGCCCTGCATAAGGTGAGCACAAGCCTGCAATTCCAGATCTTGGAAAGTGGAGAAAAGAAATCGGAAGCTCAAGTCTAGCCTCAGCTATATAGCTAGTTGGGTATCAAGACCCTGTCTGGGAAGGGAGGGAGGGTGGGGAGGTAGGGAGGGAGAGGGAGAGGGAGAGGGAGAGGGAGAGGGAGGCAGGGAGGCAGGGAAGCAGGGAGGGAGGGAGGGAGGGAGAGAGAGAGAGAGGGAGAGAGGGAGGGAGAGGAGGGAGGGAGAGAGAGAGAGAGAGAGAGAGGACACTGGAGGTTGACTTCTGGCCTTTACATGTACATACACCCACATGGGGACAAACACACACACACACACACACACACACACACACACACAGTCTCTCAGACATGTACATATACACACAAAGAAAACACCAAGGATGTTTACAACTGAATGTTTCCTTTCCAAGTTCACCAAGTCAGAAATGTGTAGTAGTGAAAACAATCAAATCTCACTTTTATATTTGAACAGTAGTTATCATCCTTTTTTCTTTGAACTAAAGCTACACACATACACTTTGTACCATTATGATAATATATATAATCAATTATTAGGCCAATATAATCAAAGTTTATTCAGGAATATCCTGTATCTTTTTTTCCCCCAGCAGAATCTTTCTACGTGGCTCAGGATGGCCTCAAACCTGCAACAATTCCCATCTCAACTTCTTGAGTGCTCAGATAATAGGCGCACACCACCACAGTTCACCACAGTTGTATATTTTTGTCTTTATTAATATATAAATAACAAAGATGTTTTATTGTCAAAACACATGATGGGGCCAGTAAGAGGGCTTAGTGAGTGAAAGTGCTTGCCATGCAAGCCTGATGCCTTGAGTTCTATCCCTAAAACCCACATGTAGAAGGTGATAACCAACTCCCATCATGCCACACACATTCCTACTTATCCTATGCATACACACGCAAGATAATAGAAAACAAAAATAAGTTTTAAAAAGGCATAATTCCCAAGTCAGGAAATTGCTACCCTTGCCTAATTTTTGGACCAGCTTTTTTTTTTAAACATATATATTTTTTAACCATATGTGTATTATGTGAGGGCAGTGGTGTTGGATTCCCCCAGAAGCTAGAGTTATAGGCAACTGCAAGCTGCCTGACGTGGGCGCTGGGAACCAAACTTAGGTCTTCCGCAAGAGCAGTCTACACTCTTAACTCAGAGCCATCTCTGCAGCCTGCCCACCAGCTCTGAAGGAGCCATGCTCCAGGAGAACACCGTTAGCATTAACATTTTGTGGTGCTGCCATTACCGGCGGCCATCACCTGATTCACAGGGTATTTATCTCTTTCAGGGCGCACAAAAGTGAGCGTATTAGGTGAATTAAATTCTGGCCCAAATGTGGCATGCTAAATTGCCCATGGTTGGCTTGGTGGCAAGTGCTCTAACAGAATAACAGATTCAGCCTGAGCTGAAACAACAAACAGATCCTTGGCAAAGGCTTCTGGCATTTGTGGCTTCATTTGCTAAGTGGGGACATGTTTTCTAAGGGCTTCATTAGCAGTTGAAGGTAGGAGCAATCTGTTAGGGCGTGCCATTGACTTCTCAGTTAGGCCAATCCCGGCCCACAGACTAGCCTATTAACTGTGGCGATGCATTCTCAACTCCACAGAAAACTCCCATTCGTTAAAATAAATCCATTGAAGAAATGCTCTTTCTTCAACCACTGTATTTTTCCCAGTGCCATCCAAAAGTGTTCCTCTACTGAGAAGCTGATTTTACTGTAGCTCTGACAGAGTTTGCTTTCCAGTGTATTTCAGGAAGTTTCGTTGGAGCATAAAAGATAAGATTCCCTATCTCTTGGATATTTTCTGTCTTGTCTTCCAAGCATCTGGACTTTTGTCATTTCTCAAAGTACTTTCACACAAAAACTCACTTGATCACGACAGAAAACTGTGAGGTAGATGGAGAGACACTGGACAAGTAGCTCTAGCAGTAGTCAAATCCTCTGGCCTTTAATCTCTTCCATTATAGAGTGGGAATTATTACAGGACCCACTTTATACAAGGCTTGTAAGATAAAATGAGCTAATGCAAACACAGCATTAAGTCTAGGCATACACTAAGCACTGCTTCATATATAATACCCGATGTGTGTTTTTCCCTGTCTCATTGCCTAGGATAAGTCAGCCCAAATCAAACCCAACTTGCTTACTCTTGTTTCCAACATCAGTCAGCAGAAAAATGGACTAAGTCCTTGGAAGTCAGACTTATAACCCACTCAGAATCCTGGTGCTAACATCTGCAAGGCCGGCCAACTAAGAGATCAGCACATCTCATAGACAATCAGTTCTGGTCAGGTTTAAGAGAACTAGAGCTGTACCTCCATATTGAGTCTCCTCCTATCTCTTCACCGAGTCCCCTGAGCATCACCTATTCTCCAAGCACCTTGAAGTTGATTGTTCAAGCCTTAACCCTCGGCACAGTGGTCTCAGTGCTAGACTCTATGACCAGTATCTGCCTTACCCTTTATGTGTCTCAATTCTTCTATAAAGTCACACACAACTGGACTTCGATCTCAGATAAGTCATATCATATGATTATGAGGACCATGTGATCTCCAGCAGTGCAGAGAAGTTTTTTCTCAACTCCAGTTTGGTCACTGTTAAAATTGAGATGATGTTGGCTGTGGTGGTGCATGTGCCCATAATCACAGCTGAGGCAGGAGCATCATGAATTAGAGTGGAGCCTGGGCTATAGGAAGTGATGCTCCTGTTTAAAAAAATGAGACAACATGCTTCCCTTTCTGGGCTCAGGAGAGGGTCAAGACTAAGGATAATACATAAAAGACATGGCTGCAACACCCAGTCTCGGGACAGTGGTGGTACATGGCTATCATCCCAGCATTTGGGAGGCAGAGGCAGGCAGATCTCTGAGTTCGAGGCCAGCCTGGTCTACAGAGTGAGTTCCAGGACACCCCGGGCTACGGAGAAAAATGCTGTGTCAAAGCACACTTCTGCCGAAAAAAGAAATGTGAATGGCTCTGACATTTGTCTCCTTTTCATGCTCTGGCAGGGGTACATGAGAATCTTCTATAACTATTCATGTCCTCTCAGCTCCGAAGAGGCCAATTCTTTATCTCTAATTATTGCTAAATTGTAAAAAGCAAAACAAAACAAAACAAAAACCAAAACCAAAACCAAAACCAAAAACAAAAAAACCCTGACATATTTTGGGTGTTTCTTATGAAGTTCCTGTTGATTTAGACTTTGAGATTTATTACTTCACAAGATGGATGTTTTAGATTCTTTCCTAATTAAAGGCAGGATTATTATGGAGTGAGAAGCTGCTAACATATCAAGGAAACAGTGGGGTCCTGACTTCTGTACTATGTGAGAAGGATTAGAAGAGACTGGCCTGATGCCGGAGGACTGCAGACACTAGTCAAGGATCCTGACACATCAGGCTGTCATCCAAATCGCCAGCTCGCTAAATGCAATAATTGTATCATCCTGAAAATTCACAGTGCAGGTCCAAGCACGAAGATGCATGAACCCTCGAGAGCAGGTGTGTGGGAGAGAAAAACCCTCTTTACCTTCCACTGTTTGATAAGGCTCTGATGACGCCTAATAATGCCCACTTCGGAACTGTCCCTCACTCCTTGCTTAGGTCAGACGACAGTCTGACCCCGTTGCTCATGTAGCAAAGGACAAACAATGCCATATTCAATTTTAGCTGATCTTTGAAGGGAGGAAAAGTGTTTTTTCGAGCAGTGCACAAGCCCCATGCTTTTCATTTCTGAGGACACACTGACATTTTATGATACAGAGCAAGAAGGGGTCTGGCTGCTGCTCCAATTTCAGCAGTTTAACCTCTGATCCACTTTAAAATGGTATATTCAGTGACTGGAGTGGGTGGAGAAAATAGCTCATGGCAAAGTGCCTGAGTGCCACCTCCAGGGTTACCAAAACCCAAAATAAAAATAAAGTGAACTGCCAGTTAGAAATTATATTTAAAATGTATATACTCCCACTGGGGCCACAAGCATTTTTCTAGGTGAAAAGCTTCAACTCTATTCAAATCTTTTACATATGGAACATCGACTTGGTTTTTTGTTTTTGTTGTTGTTGCTGTTGTTGTTTGTAAATGTGGCTTTGGCTGTGGGCAGGTACTCTACTTACTGCCCAGCTCACTGCCTACTTGTAGGGCTCTAATAAAAGCAAAACAAAACAAAAAAGTGAAACAAAATATATTTTTCAAAAAAGCAAGACTGAATGGAAAGAAGAAAGAAAAGAGCGAGTAAAAGCAATTATTAAGGAAAAATGAAATCATGCTCCTCAAAGCTCCTAAGCTTTGTGTTCGTCAGCAAACCGACCCTCAGTGCTCTGTGCGCCACCACCGCCCGGCTCAATTATCTGTTTTGATGGATGCCCACATGTATGTGTGTGCACCATGTATGTACCTGGTGTCCTTGGAGGCCAGGAGGTGTTAGGTCCCCTGTAACTGGAGTTATAGACAGTTGTGAGCCACTGTGTGCTGGGAACCAAACCCAGGCCCTCTGGAAGAGCAGTCAGTGATCCTAACAATGGAGCCAGCTCTCCAAACCCCTAAACAAATCTCACTACTAGACTCATAATTGCCTTTGGCAACTTCGTGATTATTTGGCTCATTTTACATTTCCTACAGATTAAAGAGCACTTATAAAATTCCGTTAAAGCTTTAAAGTTCCAATTGTCATGGTCTCTCAGTGTGACTATATTTGGAGCTAGAGTCTTAAAAGAATTAAGTTATAATGAAGCCATGAAGTTGGTTGGCACTCTGATCTGACTGGCCAGGCAACTGAATACTCAAAGAGAGACCACAGACAGAAGCCCCCTGAAACCCAAGCAGGGGGGATTCCAAGGAAAGCTACCAGGCCCCCTCCCCCTTATCAGGGACTGAATCTTCAAACTGTGAGCCAGAGGGAAGCCTGCTTTCTTTCAGTGCTTTGTCACTCATTTTGTCTTAGCAAAGATAAAAGTAATTAAGCTGTAATCTTGCTGGACGGCGCGTGCGCCAGTGCATGTTAGTTCCCAGCAACTGGGAGACAGAGGCAGATGAATTTGTCCGAGTCTGAGGGCAGCCTGGTCGACAGTGTTTCTAAGATAGCCAGGGCTACACAGAGAAACCCTGGCTCAACAAACAACAAAAAACTAACTAAATAAACTGCAACCTTGCATGTTTTACTGCATGTAAGTCATAGTTAAGTGGGATACTTTAAATAAAAGAAGAACTTAACTGGCCAATGAAAACATGAAACAAAAGAAAAAGTTAAGAGTAGGCCTACTCTAAGGATAAAAATTTAATATAGGATGAAAAAAGTGTTTATTTTCCTCCTCCTTTTCTTTTTTCCTTTCTTTTTTTTTTTTTAAAGATTTATTTATTACTTTATGTATGTGAGTACACTATAGCTGTCTTCAGACACACCAGAAGAAGGCATTGGATCTCATTACAGATGGTTGTGAGTCACCATGTGGATGCTGGGAACTGAACTCAGGACCTCTGGAAGAGCAGTCAGTGCTCTTAACTGCTGAGCCATCTCGCCAGCCCCGGTCCTCTTCCTTTTCATTAACTCACCCACACGGTGCTGAGAACCGAACTCAAACTTCACCCAGGCGAGGCAAAGACTCTATCACTAAGCTACAACCCCAGACCAATACAACTTCCATTTTAATTAATGAAGGCAACTTGGGAGGCAGAGGCAGGCGGATTTCTGAATTCGAGACCAGCCTGGTCTACAGAGTGAGTTCTAGGACAGCCAGGGCTACACAGAGAAACCCTGTCTTGAAAAAAAAAAAAAGAAGAAGAAAAGAAGAAGAAGAAGAAGAAGAAGAAGGAGGAGGAGGAGGAGGAGGAGGAGGAGAAGAAGAAGAAGAAGAAG
>JADRCD010168661.1:0-18904 GCA_019843815.1 Montemys delectorum | reverse complement strand
TACAGGGTGGGACTGAATGTTCTGGCAGCATGTGTATAGTAGAGGATTGCAAATTCAATCATCAATAGGAGGAGAGGACCTCGGCCTTGTGAAGGTTCTGTGCCCCGGTGTAGGGGAATGCCAGGGCCAATAAGTTGGAGAGGGTGGGGTGCAGGCATGGGGAGGGGGGAGGCAAAAGGAGTTTCTTCTTGTTGTTTTTGTTTGTTTGTTTGTTTTTTGGAGGGGAACCTGGGAAAGGGAAAATTTACATGTAAATAAAGAAAATATCTAATTAAAAAAAAAAAAAAAGGTGATCAAGAACCACAGGCAAGCAACAGAGTTGGTGACAACTCCCATTCAAATTGTTGAGGGACCCACATGAAGACCAAGCTACACATCTGCTACATATATGCAGGGGCCTAGTTTCAGCCCATGTATGCTCTTCAGTTGGTGGTTCAATCTCTAGGATGACCCCCCCACACACACACACACACATACTACCAAGGTTCTAGGTTAGTTAACTCTGTTGGTCTTTTGGTAGAGTCCCTATCACCGCCAGGTCCCTCAATCCTTCCAACTTGTCCAAAAGATTCCATGAGGTCCATTTAATATTTGGCTGTGTGTCTCTGAATTCATTTCCCACAAGCGTTTTGTGAAGCCTCTTAGAGGACAGATATGTTGTTTCCATTTGCAAGTATAACAGAATTTCTAATAGTGTCAGGGATTATATCTTGCCCACGGGATAGGTCTCAATTTGGCCCAGTTATGGGTTGGCTTTCCCCTCAGTCTCTCTGCTCCATCTTTGCTCCTTAATTTCCTATTGGCAGAACAAATATTGGGTAGAAGTTTTTGTAGGATACTGGGTGTTCTTATCTCTCCACTGAAAGTCCTGTCTGGCTACGGGAGGTGGCCACTTCAGGGTCCATATCCCCCACTGCTAGGAGTCTCAGTTACATTCTCAAATTTCCTAGAGCCTTCACCATCACTGGTCTCTAGTAAGTCCTAAAATTCTCCCTTGCCTGATGCATATTTCCCTTCAGTCTTGTTACCTTCTCTCCCAGGATTTCCATACACTAGATTCCTCCCCTACCCTTTTCCCACCAGTTATCTCCCTCTTCCCAACCACTTTTTTGTTTCCCTTTCTGAATGAGGAGCATCCTCCCCTGTGCTCTCCTTATTTAGCTTTCCTGGGTTTATAGAATGTTTTACACACATACATCCAGTACTTTATATCCACTTATAAGTGAGTATAAACCATGCATGTCCTTCTGTGTCGGGGTTTCCTCACCTCACTCAACATGATGACTTCTAGTTCCATCAATTTGCCTGCAATTTTCATGATGTCCTTGTGTTAATAGCTGAGTAGTATTCCATTGTGTAACTGAACTACATTTTCTTTATTCATTCTTTGGTTGAGGGGCATCTGGGTAGTTTCCAGTTTCTGACTATTATGAATAAAGCTGCTGTGAATATATTTGATCAAGTATCCTTGTAGTATGGTAGAGCATCTTTGGGGTTCAGCTGGGTCTTAATGGAGAACTATGCCCAATTTTTTGAGAAACTGGCAGATTCATTTCCAGAGTGTTTGTAAACACATGCAACAAAGTGGGCGCACACAAAACTAACTAAAATTTCAGTAGCCCTCCTTCATACAAACAATATGTGGGCTGAGAAAGAATTCAAGGAAATAATGCCTTTTATAATAGCCACAAAAAATATAAAATATTTTGGTGTAATTCTAACAAGGCAAGTGAACTACCCAATATGACAAGAACTTCAATTCTCTGGAAAAAAGAAATTGAAGAAGACTTCAGGAAGTGGAAAGATCTAACATGCTCATGGATCAGTAGGATTAACATAGTGATAATGGCCATCTTACCAAAGTAATCTACATATTCAATGCAATTCTCATCAAAATTCCAACACAATTCTTTACAGACCTTGCAATAACATTTTTTTAACCTCATATGGAAAAACAAAACAAACAAAAATCCAGGATAGTTAAAACAATCATATACAATAAAAGAACTTCTGGAGGTATCACCATTCCTGATTTCAATCTGTACTACAGAGCAGTAGCAGTAAAAACTGAATGGTATTGATATAGGAACAAACATGTTGATCAATGGTTAAAAAAAAAAAAAAAAAGGAAGCACCTTCAATAAGTGGTACTAGTCTAAGTGAGTGTTTGCATGTAGGAGAATGCAAATAGATCCATATTTATTACCCTATACAAAACTCAAGTCCATATAGACTAAAGCCCTCAACATAAAACTGAATATACTAAATCTAATAGAAGAGAAAAACTGGGGAATAGCCTTGAATACATTGGTCCAATAGTTAGCTTCCTGAAATGAACACCACTAGCTTAAGCACTAAGATCAGCAATTAATAGATTGGACCTCATGAAACTGAAAAGCTTCTGAAAAGCAAAGGATACCATCGATAGGGAAAAAATGACAGTCTACAGAATGGGAAAATATTGTCACTCACCCAACATTTGACAGAGGTCTAATGATATCCAAATTATATAAAGAACTCTAGAAGTTAGACACCAACAAACCAAATAACCCAATTAAAAAAGAGAGTGTAGAGCTAAACGCAGAATTCTCAATAGAGGAATCTCTAATAATCTAGACACACTTAAAGAAATGTTCAAAGACCTTAGGCATCAGGGAATTGCAAATCAAAATGACTCTGAGATTCTACCTTACACTCATCAGAATGGCTAAGATCAAAAACTTAAGTGACAGCACATGCTGGTTACAGTGTGAAGTTACTCATTGCTGATGGGAGTGCAAACTTGTAGGTAACACCTGTCTCTTGCTACCTCCTTTCTGGAGTTCTTTCTTTCCTTCTTTCCTCATAATCCCTTTCAACTTCCCAATTCTTCAGTTACTTCATGTTATATATTCAAATCAAACAATTTGGAGCTAGGATCCATGAATAAGAGAGGGCATTTGACATTTTTATTACTGGATCAGAGTTACTTCAACCATGCACACAATATTTTCTAGTTCTGTTTATTTACCTGCAACTTTTTTTTTCACTATAGAGGACGGGCAGAAAGTCTGTAACAACTCAAGATACTTTTTACTAGTGTTCCTTAAACAGGACAAGGAAAACAAACTAATGTCCCAACAATGTTGTTGTCTAAACAAACCATGAAGAGAGCACCCATTGAAAGCCAATGTTCCACATGATTCTGCTCTTACATGTAGAGCTACAGGTCCTCAATTGCTGCGAAGAGAAGAACAGGTTTCCTCCAGGAAGGAGCTCCCACACTGTTCATCCCATCTCAAGTAGTCAGTCCTGGATACATGTACATAAGATTAAATGAACATGGCAGTAGATCTCTAGAGAGAGATGGGCGGTGTCATGAATTTGGGCTGAAAATTTAGGACACAGGAGGCAATGGAAGCAAGTCTTATTAATACAAAGCTCATGGGTGAGGTGCAAAAAATTTTAAATGCATTTTTGATATTAGCATTTATCTAAATTAGTATTGTAATGCTGCTGTACCCATTTGCCAAAAACAGTACAGTTTATATAAATAGTATGTTAAAATAATGACTCATGTGAAATTCACATGGTAAAAAAGTGACAAAACTTTCATTTCTGCCTAAAATTTCAGAGCTAGGATTCTGATAATAATCTAAAACCAATGCAGGTTTTCTGAATCTCTTATCATCTAGACTTCCAAAATCATCTATGACACTGGAAAAAGTCACGATAAAGAGGAAAAAAATTATCACTCTGATTATTTTTGGTTTCGTTTTTTATATAAATTCAATGTCCTGTATAAATGTTTATTCTTATTTGATAGCATCTGTCCAGCAATAAAATAAATGAAGAAGAGGTAAATAGCAAACTAAAACAGAGATGTTGCTAGTATATACTGAAGTGATTGCTTTTGTTCCATAACAGTTTCTCTTTGTCGAGATACACTTTAATGTATGAAGGAGTCTTATTTTTTTATTTGTATTTATTTATTTATTTGTAAAATTGTATTTTATTTATTATGCATTACATTGGCATGCATCTGGAGTTCATAGCACAATTTGCAAGAAACAATTTCCTTTCTGGGCCATGTGGATCTAGGAAACAAACACAGATTCTCTGGCTCATCAGCATCTCTTTTCCATTGAGGAGCTGTCTCTGTGGTTACACTATATTGGAAGATTGATATTTCTGACATTTTCATAAGAAATGACAAGTGGCAAGTTATAAGTAAATGAGAAGAACATGAGTACTAAAACAAAAATCAAAGAAACAGTTGACCGAAATCTTAGCCATGATATCACCATGGAATCACAGCTCTGAGCCAACTCAAGCTTCAGAAGGTTCAGCCACCTGCTGGCATGCAATATATAATTATTCCAATTTCCATTTGGCAAAGTATAAATGACAGAGGTTAAAGACTGTGTCCACAAACAGTGAGTCCCTGGCAATGCAATATGAAATTAGGTCACCTGCATTTTGCAAACAACATAAGCTAATTTTCAGTAAGCATATTTCCCCCCCAACAAATTACACTATATTGTTAATGCCATTTGCTTTTTGAATAGATTTTCTATAAAGAAAGTCTTTTGTTGAAAAGGAAACTTACTGAACTATAGGTATGCATGCATCAATTTATTCTCATGACTTGATCTATATCTGCACCTTAAATCAAACCAAGCTTATTAAATAGAGACCATAAGCCCAATTTGAACCGCATAATTATTTTTAACAACAAAATACGTGACATATTTTAAATATTTAGCATATTTTATTCACCATATAAAGACAGATTATTTCTTGAGTTTACTTCATTATTATCACTATAGGTTACATGTATGTGTGCTGGGAAGAGCATGCCACAGCATGTGTGTGAGATCAGAAGACAATGAAGAGTCACTACTTTCATTCCAGCTTGTTAGGGAAGTTCCCTCCTATTTCTGCTGCTTTATTGCATACTCCTCCTGTCTCTGTCTCCTACCTTACCATGGGAGTCCTGGGATTACAGATGTGCACCATGGTATTCAATATTTCATGCAGGATCGACAGATCAGATGGCTTTGCACAGCAAGTGCTTTATACACTCATATTGCTAGACCTCTTGTGTTTTTCTTGTTCTAGACACAATTTTATGTTCTCATCAAAATAAAGTGAAAAGTAAGGAAAATATCCAAAAAAGTAAATACAAAAGTAAGGTAAATATCCATTGCTTTGAGGGTCAGAATTACCTCCAGAGTTTAACACCTTCCATCCTTTTTTTTTGTAGATTTGAATGATATATCATTTAGTGTAGGTCTCCACTGCTAAAGAGAATTGTAGGGCACGTGGAACCTTTTTCCCAGACAGACATAAGGTATGGTAAGATTTAGGGAGCTCAGAATTGTGAATAGCAGGAATGGAGCCATTCCCTACCTGCCTTTATCTGCTCTGGAACAGGTCTCCATGACACCCCACTGAGGGCCATGGACACTCGATCATAATAGCATAAACACCCCAATAAAGTATGTACATTTATATTCTCCAACAAATAAATCAGTGCGAGCAAGCAATGATAGTCTCTTTTTAAAGGATCACCTTGGAGAAGGCCTTTGTTGTAAAGGACCATATGAAAAACTCCTGAGGAAATCTTCCTTTCTTCTATCACCTGTGGTATACTTGACCTTCTCTCCCATACAGATATTTCCTCTGGTCACAAACTCTGCCTCCCCCTCACCTTTCTGCTTGGCATACAGACTCCCTGATGGAAAGGTAGACCCACCGACAATCCCCTGCCCCTAGTCACATTCCTGACTAAGAGTGGTACAGAGGTTATCCAGAGAGGAGACCAGAAGCCACAGTTTTAGTCAGAGATCCCTCTGTTTCTCCTTCTGGTCTGGTGAAGGAGAACACAGACTCTAGATCCCCCACTTCTCACCCCACGAAACCCCACTCAGTGTTCACTTTGTCCCACAACAGAGAGGCAGGACACAGTACAGCAGAGAATAGGTTAACAGTAAAAATTTTAAGGAAAATCTGGAATCAAGTGTACTTTTGAAGACAATTATGTTTAAATACTACATCAGAAGAAAATTTTGTTTTGAAAAAATAATAGTATATTTAAAAAATAGTATTATTATGTAGATAATCTTAGGAGAAGACTCCATAAAAGGTAAATAAGTATTATTTTAAGATGTCTATTTTTCTGTGCCAAGAGCATACAAATACATTATTAAAAAATTGTAATGGTGAAAATGTGTACTTAGTACTTTTGGAGATAAAATATTTTTCTGTAGAGAAGTGAATCTGCAAATTATAAAAATATTTTGTCATCTCTCCTTCATTGTAATGTATTCATTATTTGTTTCTGAAATATACATTTGGTAAGTAAGGTAGTTCATCAGATAAAGGTCTTGTTGCCATGCCTGATAACCCTAGTTCTATCTTCAGAATTGTACTATTCACTTCTCTATTACTGTGATAAAACACTATGACCAAGGCAACTTATGGAAAGGTTTATCTAAGCTTTTGGTTCTACAGACATAGGAGTCCATCATGACAGGGAAGTTGCTCGGTATGGTGGCCAGTATAGAACATCAGGGCTTGTATCTCAAAGTATAATCAGGACACAGAGATTGAACTGGGAATAGTCCATCAAGGAGGCCTTGCCTCCTAGACATCCGAAATACTGCAGATACTTGATGAATGATTGTTCAAATGCAACAGACTGTATAGGACATTCTCATTCAGACTGCCATAAGACTGACACACATGAAGCTGTCTTTCTCTGTCTTTCTCTGTCTCTCTTTGTATCTTTATCTCTGCTGTCTCTGTCTCTCTCTCTTTTATAAAGCATCAGAGAGGACAGTAAATTATTATTTTATGGAGATTCCTGGATGGGAGTATAGTTAAGTAAATATAAAAGACTATGAAGAATGAAGTAAAATTTAAGATTTCTTCAAGGAACTCAGTATATAATGTTCTAGTTCAGGTCTAGAGGGAGATGATTTCCTGTGAGGAGGCTGTAGCACCATCAATAAAAACATGGTAATCACAGCTTTGTAAATACACTTTCTTCTCCATGACTCTATAGGTACAGATTTCGTATATTTATTAAATTTACACTATTTTCTTCTAAAATTTGCTCTTTTGTAGGTATTCATACCAACTTAGAAACATACTCAATCATGCATACTTTATCATGCATTTATTATGTTTTTATTTGCAAAACAAAGTTATTAATTTTCTGTAATTAACAGATGAAAAGGTCCATTTGGTTTCTACCATGTTAGACATTCAGTAACACAAATCATTGCCCAAATAATAATAATGATAATAATAATAATAATAATAATAATAATAATAATAATAATAAACAATGGACTGTCATGTAATGCTGGAGAATTGTCTCAGTGGTTAAGAGAACTGGCAGCTCCTGTGGAGGACCCAGGTTTGGTTTTAGCACCTACACAGTGGTGCACAGCTATGTGTGACTCTAGTTTTAGGAGATTCCCTCTTCTGATTTCTGCAGGCACTGCACACAAGTTGAGTACATACATACATGCAGGCAAAACACCAATACATATAAAATGAAAACTAAATAATTTTTTTAAATTTTGTTATATGTAGAATAGTTTATAAGTTAAATAAAAAAAGAGAACATCATTCTTAGCTCCAAATGCTGGTGTTGTCTTTTGCCATTCATGTGTGTTGGTATCTCATTATTTATTTTAAAGTGGTGCTAACAGGATGGCCTTATTGGGCATCAATGGGAGTAGAGGACCTTGGTCCTGTGAAGGCTTGATGCTCCAGTATAGATTGTAGGGGAATGCCAGGGCAAGGAGGTGGGAGTGGGTGAGTGGGTAGGGGAGCACCCTGACAGAAGCAGGAGGAGAGGGGATGTGATAGGGGGTTTCCAGAGGAGAAACTTGGAAAGGGGATAACATTTGAAATGTCTATAAATAAGATATCCAATAAAAAATGAAGTGGTGCTAATAATGCTTTTTGTAGAAGAGTCAATATAAATTTTATTAACTCTATATGATAATAAATATTATAAACAATGATTATGATATGAGTGTTAAATATTATTTTCTAGACTTATTATGTATTTAATGTTTTTCCTCTTTGTATTTTTAATGATGTAATAATATAGGCTGTTCAGAATAGATAATGTGATGTTTTAATTGTTATATACATTGTGTAAAAATCTGTGTAACTGGAATATCCATTGAGTGATATATTATCATTCCTTTATAAGTGTAACATTGTATTCATCTGTACCTCTCATCCCAGAAAATTTCTAACCTCTAGTAACCTCTATTGTACCATCTTTTTTCAATGATATGAAAAGTTTATATTATACCTATGAGTGAGATGATGTGGGACATGCTGTTCTGTATGTGTAATACTTCATTTACTATCCAGGTCCATTTCTATTTGTTGAAAAACCATTGTTTACAAATACTCTACTTTGTTTAACTACTCATCTCTTAATGGAATTTTATTTTGACTAGTGTGAGTGGTTCCAGGATAATGTGAAAGTGGAGTTGGTGCATGGCTGTAATGATTTCATCTTATTTGTTAGTATGTGCGACCAGTAGTGTGATCATTGCTGTATACAGTAGTTCTACCTTCAGTTTCCAAATTAACAACCTCCATACTCTTTTTCATAATGTCTCTACTAATTTACATTGATACAATATAGTGGCTTCCGTTTCTTCACCAGCTCACCTGTGTTTGTTGCATAATTGCAAATAAACTCATTTGTAAGACTTGGTATTGTGAATGTTCTACAATATATCAAAGAGCATACTAAATGACACTGATATGTACAAGGGAATTTTAGGCATAAGCCCAGGGGCACAGCAATAAAAAACAAAGACAAATGTGATTACATCAAAAGTAAGAGCTTTTCCCAGCACAGGAAACAAGAGTATGAAGTCACAACTTATAAAATGGGAATGATCCATGCAAACTATATACCTAACCACTGGTTAAGAACAAGAACTTATTAGGAGAGCAAACAACTCAATTACAAAACAGGACACAAAAAATAGTCAGTTAAAATAGGATGAAATACGAAAAGGCTTTTCTTAAAAGGAAACATAGAAACTTGACATAGAAATTGCTAAATATCATTAACTGTCAGGAAAAAAGAAAGTCTACCCGAAAATGAAATGTCACTCCTTTCCCATTCGTAGAAAGAGAATCTGTGAAACTACTATAAAATGGCTTTGTGAATCCAGTTAATGAAACTGAAGCAGAGATCACTAGAATTTGTTTTGTAAAATGAAGATATTTTCTGAATAATCATTTTTGAATGTATTAAATAAAACTTGAGAACATGTGTAAAAGCTATGTTTTGCTCAATTTCTTTCTCTTCAATAGAGGTCAAGCTTTCCAAAGACAAGCTCCTTCCTTGGAGAAACCAGCTCATATGCCTCCAGCTATCCCAGCCAATTCTCTGCAATATATTTTTTGACTCTACAATGTAGAATGTTGAAAACAATCAGTCTGTCTTAAAGGTATTTACACAGAGTACATCTTTTTTAAATTTATATTTATTTACCTTCCCTCCTTCTATATGTTTCTGTGTCTCTCTCTCATGTGTGTATATGTCTATGTGTGTATTTCATATATTCATTTAAAGATATATCAAACTGTCTTTACTATATACAATATGATAAAAATACATAGTGCATATAACGTGCACTACAAAGTTTCATGAAGAATGTAAGAAATGCATGCCATATGTTGGTAGTGAGTTCAAACAAGGGCGATGAAGGGGATCTGGGAAGCCAATATATACTCCTAAACTGAGCCTCCAATTCTTTTCAGTATATAGAGTGAAGATACTGAAAAATATTGGGACAACGTAGACTTTATTTTTCTCAATGACAAGAAAAAAATAAGAGGATTTGATCTTAAGAAAGAAAAGACAAATTGAAAATACAGTTCTTCTTGATTCACTTCAAGCTTTTAAATTGTGCAGCCATGGTGTTTCTCTCTATGGTTGCTTTTGGTTTAAGAATTTTGTTTTAGCTTATTTAGACTTTGACTAGGTCTAAATAGCAGTGTGTGCTTCCTGACCTAAACCTGAGTGGCTTTAATATAATTTCAATTAAAAAAAAATATTGTCAATCTTTGACCCTTCCTTGCTGTAACTTCTTTAAGCTTAGGTAATCAGTACCTGTCTATCCTTTCTGAATTTTATGATTCTTTTCTGTTATAAGTAGAGCACTTGTTCTTTATTATGATACACATTTTATTTTAGAGCTTTTTAATTACAGATAGTAATTTGATAGTTTCACACAGGTATACTGCATACTGAATATGTCATTTAGAGATAAATCAAACTGTCTTTTCCGAATACATTTTAATAAAGACACATAGTGCATATAATGTGCTTTACAAAGTTTCATGAGGAATGTAAGAAATATATGCTGTCAATGAGTTAAGACAAGGGAGATGAAGGGGATCTGGGAAGCCAATATATACTCTTAAACTGAGCCTCCAGTTCTTTTCAGTATGTAGAGTGAAGGTACTGAAGAATACTGGGACAATAGAGATATGTTATCACTGTCACCCTCCTCTCTCTGCTCCACCTTGTCTTTCTTAAGCTTCTTTTTCTTTCATGTCATAGGTTTTTAAGGTTCTGTATATGAGGAATTTCATGAGTTAATTATCTTCCTGAATCTACCTAATTTTGCTTGACAAGATGATCTATAATTCAATTATTTCCTTACAAATAACATGATTTAGTTATTTAAATGGGTTAATAATAATCCACTAGTATAAATAGCCCCTTCTTAATTTTCATCTCATATTTCATTAACATTTGTTTTCAGAATTTACAACATAATTTTCAAGAAATATGTCCAAGTACTTGTGGTTATTCAAAAACCCATTATAAGACTCAAAAGAATGTGTGAGACCAGAGCCAGTCATAGGACAATCAGGATAATCGATCTTGCTTCCTTTATGTTACTATGATAAAATACTTTGATCAAAAACAACTTTAAGGGAGTAAAAGGTTTATTTTACCTTATGCTTCCTGAGAACAGTCTAGCATTGAGCGAAATTAAGATAGGAACTTAAGAGAAGAACTGGAAGGCAGGGCTGTTTACTACTCCATGATTATTACCTTTGAGCTGAAAACTTACACCAAAAGATATACAGCAGATTTCATGAAGGAATGATGCTGGCTGTCTCAGTCTCTCATGCTTGGCTAGCTTTCTTCTTCAATCCAGAACTAGCTATCTACATATGGTGTGAGCAGTGGGCTTGGTCCTTTTAAAGTAATGAACAATCATGACAGTTACTCACAGTCATGTGTATAGGTCAATCTGATTGCAGCAGTCCCTGAATGGAGACTTCTTTCTCAGGTGACTGTTGTCTGTTTCAAGTTGCCAGTTAAAGCTAACTGGTAAAGCTGGTTTTCCCAAGGTCCTTAGCATGGAGATATACTTTCTAACTCTCAAAATAACAAACATGCTGTCTAGCAGAGGGTATGTTAAAAATGAATAATTTTATCTTACATAGTCTACAAAGTCTTTGCTTTGGAGGGCTACATTTGGCTGTGGGTTCTGTAAAAACAGAGTAGGAGAAACATGACAAGAGAAAGTACTTCTGAGAAGCTCAGCATACAACTCTATACAACCTTCTCCTGGAGATTACACATAATTCAAGGGACTTTTCAGAATATTTTACTAGAAATATCATTAACATGATCCTT
The DNA here is from genome assembly GCA_019843815.1 of Montemys delectorum. Lineage (NCBI taxonomy): Eukaryota > Metazoa > Chordata > Mammalia > Rodentia > Muridae > Montemys > Montemys delectorum. Next base: position 7,212 of record JADRCD010168661.1, on the reverse strand, counting down.
TCAAGGGAAAAAAGGGAAAGAGCAAGAGATCAAAGAGAAGGAGAAGAAAGAAATAATGTCTCAGTCTACGGACACTAAAATTAATGTGAAGAATAAAAAAGAATTTCCCCATAATTTTTGAGTTTGGGAAATTCATTATCAAGGGCTTAACAGGATAGTGCCTACTGAAGGATGTCACTTTTTCCAAGATAGATTTGTCTGCAGGATACTCCCAAAGGGATAACCTCTCAGCCTTACTGGTGTGGAATATTGAAGAGCAGGCCAACGAAACACTTGGTGGCTCTTCCCTCAGGACCTTTAATTCTATACATGGTCCAATCACTTCTTAATGGCCTAGATGTGTTTAGAAGAGAACACATTCAAGCCACAGCATATGTCAAGATAGAAAGAGTTTAAGAATGTTTCCTTCAGAGTTTTTCTTCTCAGCCTGACCCTTTTGTACCAATTGGTAGGGTTGGGGGTCGAGGGTGGGCAGAGATTCTGCTTTTGTCAGTTCCAAGTGTCATAAAAATCATGAATAATTTGAACAATTTTCCCATTGCAACTCTGGAACCTGGAAGTCCCTAGATCAAAGTGTGGCTCCACTTTCTACAAAGGGCTCTCTTTCTGGCTCTGAGGTGAATAGTTTCTCATTCTGTCATCATGTGGTACACAAAAGAAAAAGGTCCAATTTCCAGCTGATTTTTTTATTTTAAAAAATTATTCCATGAGAAAAATGGGAGGGTATAGATATCTACACAGGAGTGCAGCCATCTGCTAAGGCTATTGAGGTCAGAGTATTACATGACCCTGGGACTGGAGTTACAGGAAGTTTTGAACAGCCAGATGCGTGTGCTAGAAATTGAAATCTAGTCTTCTAAAGAGCACCAGCGCTATTAATCATAGTGCTACATCTCTAGCCCTCAGGTAACTGTTTTACTGAGGAATGAAAGACATCGTGAAAGTTCCACTTTAATGTCTTCATTTAAGCTTGACCACCTCCTAATGAGCCTGTCAGCCCTCACCATCATGTTCTGGGGACAACTGCTCATTCCAAAACATTCTGGCAGCAACAAAAAGATATAGTTAGTGATGCTGCTACTGATAATTATATGGCTTTGAACAGATCTATCTCTCTGGAAGATTTACTGAACACTCCCTGAAATGATAATGGAATTGTTAGATTGCCTGCATGTGGTGGGGGTGTGACAATAGCTTGATTTCCTTGAGCTGTCATCTGCAGGGGATAACCAAAGGGGGCACTTCAAAATTCTCAGACACTTATCAAGTGATTGCCTTTAAAAAAGTGTTTGAGTTCTTTTCTTTCTTCTACCATGGTCATTAATTCAGTGGAAAGCAGGGTATGAAAATATACAGAATCAGAATATCTGACTCAACTTTTTTTTTAATCATGATAGTCTACAAATAGATTTCCTCTTCTTTAATGGTAGTCACTTCCTTTGCTTTCCTTATCCCCATGGATGGGACACAGTGATTTTTTATTTCAATTTTTATTATTATTTGATAATTTCACAACTATACTCCTTTACCAAACTTCTGGCATCATTGTTCTTTCTTTTTTTAAAATTTTTTAATTGGATATTTTCTTTATTTACATTTCAAATGTTATCCCCTTTCCATTACCCTCCCACAAGAACCTCCTTATCCCATCCTCCCTCCTCCTGCTTCTATGAGGGTGTTCAAATTTCCTTACACTGGGGCATCGATTGAACATCTTCAAGGGCCTCTTTCCCCATTGATGCTTGAAAAAGCCATACTCTGCTTCATTTGTAGCTGGATCCATGGGTCCCTCCATGTGTACTCCTTGGTTGGTGACTTAGTCCCTGGTAGCTCTGGGGGACAGGTATCTGATGGGTTGATATTTTTGTTCTACCTCTGGGGTTGCAAACCCTTTCATCTCCTTCAGCCCTTTCTCTAACTCCTCCATTGTGGACTATATGCTCAGTTCAATGGTTAGCTAAGAGCATCCACCTCTGTACTTGTCAGGCTCTGGCAGAGCCTCTCAAGAGACAGCTATATCAGGCTCCTGTCAGCAAGCACTTCTTCTCATTCACAATAGTGTCTGGGTTTGGTGATTGTATATAGGCTGGATCCCCAAATGGAGCAGTCTACTCAATGATAAATTAAGGCAATTTAAATCAAGCCCATAGAAAACATCAACTTAAATGAAGAGAAACTCAAAACAACTTCATTATAGTGCTTGGAATATTAGTTAGTCTAATAAGACAACACGAGATTAAAATTTGTAGATGTCAAAGTATCTTTTATTGCAGATGATATGATAGTATAAAGTATCCTAAAAATTTCACTGAGAAAATCTTAAAGCTGATAAATCCTTTCAGCAAAATAGCTCACTACTAAATTAAATCACACAAATTAGTAGTTTTCCTATATACAATTGGTAAATGGACTGAGAAATAAAGGAAATAATACCATTCACAGTAGCCTCAAATTAAATAAAATCTCTTTTTTTTTTTTTTTTTTTTTTTTTGGGTTTTCGAGACAGGGTTTCTCTGTATAGCCCTGGCTGTCCTGTAGACCAGGCTGGCCTTGAACTCAGAAATCCGCCTGCCTCTGCCTCCCAAGTGCTGGGATTAAAGGCTTGTGCCACCACGGCTGGCTTAAAATATTTTAATATAATCTATAACCAACCTGTTGTGGGAATAATAAAGAACTCACCCCGCAAACTCTCTTTCTTGCCAGTCCATGTTCTAGTGATGGTATAGTCTGGCCTCAATACCATGTCCTGGCTCTTTCTTGCTATTTTCTCCCAACTAGCAGCAACATCTCGCTCACATGCAATGCTTTACACATGCCCACAATCATTCATCTAGTGCCTAGTACCCAGTAAAGCATGACTCTTAAGGCTTAATTATCTAATCAGGTTTATACAATAATCAGGTAACAATTTACAAGATACCAATATAATAATTTCAGAGACCAATGATAAAGGCAATATTTTATCCCAATTATCCTAACCTTGTAAAAACCTTAACTTGGTTGTTAAAAGCACACCGGGTCTGAATCATCGTCTGTCTCCCTCTGCCTCCATGATGAAGGTTCTCCACCCTTTCTTACTCTCTGTCCTTTTTCCTCCTTCACTTCTACCTCCACCTCTCTATTCCTGTCCAATCACAGATCTGTCACTGCCCTAATGTGATTAGACAGAGAAAATGCTGCAACACCATCCAAGTGAAAGACTTGTGTGATAAAATGTTTAATATATGAAAGAAATCAATTGAAGAAGATGCCAGAAGATAAAAAGATCTCCCATGCTCATGGAACAGTAGGATCAACATAATAAAAATGGCCAACTTACTAAAAGCAACCTACAGATTCACTGCAACCCCATCAAAATTATAACACAAATTCTTCATAAATCATGAATGGACTATTTTCAGCATCACGTTGAACCACAAATCCCAGGGTAGCTGAAATATAATTCTGCTCATTACAAGTTGCACTAGAGAACTATAGTAATAAAAACTTCAAGGAATTGGCACAGAAACAGACACATCAACTTTGGGATCAAATTGAAGATCCAGATATAAATTTCCACCCCTAAGGACACCAGATTTTTGATATAGAAGTCATAAATACATTCTGAAAAAAACACACCATTATAAAACATATGTCAGACTGATGTCTACATGTAGAAAAATGCAAATAGATGCATACTTAGCACCCAGTACAGAACTCAAGTCAAAAGGGATCAGAGACCTCAACATAAGACTGCATATACTGAAACTGATAAAATAAAAAATGAGAAATAGCCTTGAATGCACTGACATAGAAAAAGGCTTTCTGAACAGAACATAGTGAGCAAGACACTAAAATGTACAACTAATAAGTGAGACCTTATGAAACAGATAAGTGTCTGCATGGGAGAGGACACTGCCGTTCAGACAAAATGTTTGCCTACAGAATGAAAAAATAAGTAACAACTACATTTCTAATAGGTAATATAAAAGTATAAAGAATTCAAAAATACATATCAAATAAAACCCAAAAATAACCCAATTAAAAGTGGGTACATATTTAAATAGAAAATTCTCAAAAGAGAAAGCTCAAATGATTAAGAAACAGTTAAGGAAATGTTAACCAGGGAAATGTAACTCAAAACTACTTAGACAATTCATCTTACACTTGTCAAAATGGCTAAGATCAATAAAACAAGTGGTAATTCATACTGGTGAGGATGTGAAGTAAAGGGGAACACTCATCTACTGATGGTGGGAGCTTGTATGACCTCTATGGAAATCAATGTGTGAGTTCTTCAGAAAGATACGATATAATCTACATCAAGATGCCTCTTTACCATCTACACTCTTGGGCATACATCCAAAGGATTCTACATCCTATTACAAAGAAACATACTAAAAATGTTTATTGCTGCTTTATTAGTAATAGTAGGAAATTGAAAACAACTTTCTTTCAATAGAAAAATAAAATATGTGGCATACTTACACAATGGATTCATACTCACAATGGAGCACCAACTGGCCACACATTAAACAGAGAGTTAGAGATCTTGGAGCACTTAGCCATAAATGGGATGGATGTCTCTACCAAATCCTTCAATTCATGCTCAAGGAAGCCTCTGGAAGAGGAGTAACAAAACAAGTGTAGGAGTCTGACGGAATGTAGCACACAAAGGAAACAAAACTCTCTAAATCAATAAGATCAATATACATATGAACTCACGGACACTAAGGGAGCATACACATGCCTGCAAAAGTCTTCACCAGAGGGGGCCTTGGGTTAAGGAGAGAAATGGAGACAAGTCCCAATCCCTAATCCCAAGTGATAAACAGAAAATTTAGTTTTTTCCAAAGCAAACTCATTGGGGACACAAGAAACTTTTACGTTAAGGGTCCATGCCCACTAGAGCAGATGACCAACACAAAAGGAACTTAAGGGAGTCTTTGAATACTTTTGTGTTACAATGTCATGAATTTTCTTTTCACAAACAATGTATTTCATTGTTATTGTTTTTCATTTTATTTATTTTAAATGTTATCATTTTATTTAGTTATTCTTTCATTTTAGCTGATAGATCTTTTCCATATTTAGAATGGCTTTCTGCTTAGTGTTTTTATGGGATTCCTGAGTGTGTGAAGAACCAGTTCAGTTTCTTGTGCCTCCTCTTGGGCTCTTTTCCTTCTGCTTTTTAAATACATTTCTATGTAATATATTTTGTTTCACCTTATCATATTTTATTTTATTACATTCTTTTACTATTATCTCTTATTTTATTGTCATCTAGCCTATTTGTTTTCAAAGGAGAGACAGAAAGAGGTGGGTCTGAATGGGCGGAGAGGGAAGAAACCTGGTGGAGTAAGTGGGAGGAGAAACCACAATCAGGATATATTATGTGAGGAAAAAGATCTATTTTCAACAAAAGGAAATAAAATAAAGTCCAGGGTGTAATTAACAAATTTAGAATGCCTAGCAGAGAGATAGTCTCAGCTTCCAAGTGGTACCTAAAAATGTGGAATTTTCTAGGGAAAGGCACGTTCTATATTGCAGTGATAGAAGGTGACACACAGATGGAGTTAGCTCTCTCACAAGAGATTCTAAAATAGCAGCTAATGGCACTCAGGAAGATGGAAGCCTCATGATCCAATTACTTTCCAAATTTTAGATCATAACAGCTTACAACATGAGTTTTTGTGGAGACTAAACATTTAAGCAATATTCTCTTCATCTTTCACCACCAGAGATGCACTCTGCTTTCCATGTTCTAGAATAGGAAAGGCACAGACTATATATGGTGAGGGAAAACATAAGTGAGTGAAGAAAATGGAGCAAATTTCCTGTCTAGTCTCCACATTCCATCATTACTGTTTCTCTTCTTGCTGTCATCCCAAAATAATTGGAACAGATGTATATATCTGTGCTGTGTTTATTGCAGAAAAACCACCATGACAAGGCCTTCTGCAATAATCTTAGAAATGGCACATCAAGTATATACCAATAGTTGTTTTTCTACTTAAGTTATTGCAAAATTCCTGGAAGAGGAAACAACCTTTTATTTCATAATTAGAGGTAACTGTTTTTTACTTTTAAAAAAAGAGCAATTGCTCTTCAGTAGACTGGGCTTCAATTGCTAGTACCCACATAGTGGCTCACAACCTCCCATAACTCTGTTTTCAGGGGATTCAACATCTGACTTTTTATGCACCAGGCATGCATGCATGCATGCATACATACATACATACATACATACATACATACATACATACATATATACATAGTTGTTTTGGAATCACGGCTTGTGTCTGAACAGACCACACCAGGCCAATGCAGTTCCACTGAGAGAGGTTATTGGAAGGGAGGAAGGGGGCAATGGAGACAAAGGGAGAAAAGAGAGAAAAAGAAAAAGGGAGAAGCACTAGAGGGTCTGCCTTTTATTTAGGCTGTGATGTAATTGCTTGCAGGAAAACATGGGAGATAAACAAAATGGATACTGGGAATGTATAGCAAATGCCATGGCAACAGATGAGCAAGTCCCTGTCAACTATGGGTGACGTCATCACCACCTCTGGGTTTAGAGGTGATCTGCCAAGCCTGTTCCTGATAAAATGTTATGAAAAAAAGTAAATGTACACTTAAAAGAGTATGTCTAGATATAGTCTACTAACACTGGAGAGACAAATATATTATTAGATAATAATATGGTGTCATTATAGCCTAATGATAATCAAGATGCTACATAAAGAATTATGAAAGAAAAACAAAACAAAACATCTAGTTAATCTAGTGACATGGACCTGTGAACAGAGCAATTTGTATGAAGACCTGATGGTTTGGGCTTTATCAGAAGAGATCAAATCTGATTGAATCTGAAGACTTAATTTTATTTTCTATATGTGTGCTGTTGTGTGTGCACTCACAAAAGCACAAGCTGACCAACCAACCACCAACCAACCAACCAACCAACCAACCAACCAACCAACCAACCAACCAATTAACCAAATAACAAACCAACCAACCAACAAACAAATGAATGCAATTACATTTTAAATGCATGTCTCTTTATTTCAAAGGAGTAGATAGACAAAACAGTTTCTCACTCCTTGTGTCCTGCATTGAACAGTCACTTTAGGGAGTCTGGTAAAGTAAAGATAATCAAAACACACTAATGTAAAAGTTAAATGTAGCAGCTATGTTAAGTTTGACTCCTAGTGTTCTTTTCTCATAGGAAAATAT
>JADRCD010168660.1:0-14564 GCA_019843815.1 Montemys delectorum | reverse complement strand
AGGTCTTCACTCTCTTCTATACCTATTATCCTTAGGTTTGGTCTTCTTATTGTGTCCTGGATTTCCTGGATGTTTTGGGTTAGGGTCTTTTTGCATTTTGCATTTTCTTTGATTGTTCTGTCAATGTTGTCCATGTTATCTTCTGCCCCTGAGATTCTCTCTTCTATCTCTTGTATTCTGTTGGTGATGCTTGCATCTATGTTTCCTGACTTTTTTCCTAAGATTTCTAACTCCAGGGTTGTTTCCTTTTGTGATTTCTTTATTGTTTCTACTTCCATTTTTAGGTCCTGAATGGTTTTATTCAGTTCCTTCACCTGTTTGTTTGTGTTTTCCTGAAATTCCTTAAGGGATTTTTGGGTTTGTTCTTTAAGGGCTTCTATTTGTTTACTTGTGATCTCCTGTAGTTCTTTATGGGATTTTTTTGTTTCCTCTTTAAGGGCTTGTATCTCTTTATCTGTTTTCTCCTGTATTTCTTTAAGGGAGTTATTCATGTCCTTCTTAAGTTCCTCTATCAGCATTGTGAGATGTGTCTTTAGATCCAAATCTTGCTTTTCTGGTGTTTTGGGATATCCAGGACTTGCTGAGGTGGGAGTACTAGGTTCTGGTGAAGCCAAGCAGTCTTGGTTTCTGTTGGTAGGATTCTTGCGTTTGCCTTTTGCCATCTCTTGATCTCTGGTGTTAAAAGTTCTTGGTGTCTTAGAGCTTGACCTTTCCTTGCTGCCCTGCAACTCCCCTTCCACTCCTGATGTCTTTGCCTCCCAGCTGGTCTGGCCTGAGTCCTTGGGCTGATGTCCGCCTTGGAGGGAAGCTCTCCCCTGAGTCCTTGGGCTGAAGTCTGTCCTGGAGGGAAGCTCTCCACTAGCAGGCAGGGGGCAGAGGTGGTCGCTGATCCAGCTCTGTCACTCGGAAGCTGACAGGCTCCTGTCCCTGCAGTCCTGCGGCTCCCCTGGAATTCCTGAGGCCTATGCCTCCCAGCTGGTCCTGCCTTAGCAAGACCCCAGAGAGAAAATGGCGATCTCACCTGAGTCCTTGGGCTGAAGTCTGCCCTGGAGGGAAGCTCTCACTTGAGTCCTGGGGCTGAAGTCTGCCCTGAAGGGAAGCTCTCCGCTAGCAGGCAGGGGGCAGAGGTGGTCGCTGATCCAGCTCTGTCACTCGGAAGCTGACAGGCTCCTGTCCCTACAGTCCTGCGACTCCCCTGCACTTCCTGAGGCTGATCCCCATACAGGACTCTTGAACCCATCCCAAACTCACCATGATTTTACAAACTTCCAAGGTGACTTATTGATTGTGATATAGAACAGAAGTAAAGGCAGAGATTATCACCAGTGTCACCTCATTGCATTCTGGGCCTGTCACCACTTTTGACCTAGTCACTGTGTATGCTCTTAGGCAACACTCCAAACAACTACCATTCTCAGGCTATCCCACACCCTCAGAATTCTAGAGCTCTGACCTACAACACTCAGAGTCATCTATATAGAACGCTCATTTCTTTTATTATGTCAGTACGTGACTAATTTTGTAGTAGTTAATACATAGTATTAAATGAATGCTCTGTAAGGCATGTTTCTACAATAGGATAAACTAGAGGATCTGCCAACCTAGAACTACTTATGGCTAGATCACACCAGTCTACTTCTTCCCCATTTACAGGTTATTGGCATGTGGATATGGAGCCCTTTCAAGGTGCATTCTGATGCTGTGGCAATAAAATTTTGATTAAGGATACATCTACAGACTAGAGTTTGATTTTATTATCCAGATTCCATTAAGGTGTTTCATCAACAACCCCTAGGAAATAATTCACACTCCCCAGCCCTTATAGGAGTTTTCTCTTGCTAGGGGTCTGAGAAGCATTTTCATTTTAGTTGATGTTAAACATACCAAAATTAAGTTATTGTAACTTAAGTACTATATTCCTGGAAACATAGATGCATTCTGCATTATGTGACTCACTTCCTGGAAGAATGGGAAAACAATTTAGTGTCAACTGATGCCAAAGAGAGAACTATTTATTATGTCTACATGTGTCCTGGGCACTGTTAGTAATTTCTTGCCTGGTGGTGAATCTTACCTGTGTCTATGACTATCCTTCTCTTTCAAATTGCTAATGAGCCCTAACCATATTCTCCTCCGAGATTGCAGGTAATTTCTCTGAGTTAGGTCTGCATAACCTAACTTTGGTTTTGCAAACAGAATGACTAAGGCTATACTGAATTGAGAGGTGTTGTCTTGAAACACTGTTTAGAAAATTCTAATGGTGGAAAAGTAGTAAAGAGAAAATATTTAAGAGGAAAAAATGAAATGGGGAGAAAAAGAGGGAAGGATGTGAGAGAGAGGATGAGGAAGGAAATTGTCATTAATAAGGAAATTCTGATCTCAATAAGACCGACCAATCGGCACCCTACAGATTGGGAAAAAAAAATCTTCACTAACCTCATATCCAATACCCAAAATATGTAAAGAACTCAAGAAGTTAATCACCAAAAATCCAAACAACCCAATCAAAAGATGGAGTGTAAAAATAAACAGAGAATTCACAACTGGAGGATCTTGAATGACTGAGAAGTATCTAAAGAAATGGTCAAAGTCCTTAGTGATCAGAAAAATGCAAATCAAAATGACCCTGAGATTACACCTTACACCAATCAGAATGGCTAAGATCAAAACCTCAAGTGACAACACATGTTGGAGAGGATGTGGAGAAAGAGGAACACTCCTCCATTGTTGGTGGGATTGCAAACTGATATAACCACTCTGGAAATCAATCTGGAGGTTCCTCAGAAAATCGTAAATAGATCTACCCAAAGACCCAGCTATACCACTCAGGAATATACCCAAAAGATGCCCCACCATGCCACAGAGGCACATGTTCCACTATGTTCATAGCGGCCTTATTTGTGATAGCCAGAAGCTGGAAACAACCTAGATGTCCCATGACAGAAGAATAGATAAAGAAACTGTGGTTCATTTACACAATGGAATACTACTCAGCTATTAAGAATGAGTTTTGCAGGCAAATGAATGGAACTAGAAAATATCATCCTGAGTGAAGTAACTCAGACCCAAAAGGCTGTGCATGGTATGTACTCACCAATAAGAAGATATTAAAGTATTAATAAAAATACTAGTAGTAGTGTATTAATAAAAAATACAAAATACCCAAGATACAGTTCACAGAACTCAAAAAGGTCAACAAGCTGGAGTGCCCAAGTGAGAGAGAGAGAAGAAAGCAATCACAAGTGAGGAGGTAGAGAGAGACCTGGGAGAGAAAGTGGATGGGAGAGGTGGAGTGTGGAGGGAGAAGGGAATCTGATCTGGTATTGGGTAAAGGAAAAGTCCTGAAGCCCTGAGGGTCAGCAGAAAGAATGGAAACAGGCAACTTCAGGAAATAGGAGGTTGGGGGACCCTCCAGAATACACCAGAGACCTGGGAGGTAAGAGACTCTCAGGAATCAAAGAGATGGACCTTAGATGAAATAAATGTCCAACAGTAGGGAGAGGGAACTTATAGAGTCCATCTCCAGCAGGAAGACAAGGCATCAAGTAAGGGATGGGGTTGCCATCCCACAGTCACATCTCTGATCCCCATGACTGTTCCTATCTGAAAGAATTACAGGGATGGAAATGAAGAGGAACCGAGGAAAAGAAGGTCCAGCAACAGGCCCAAAATGGGATCCAGATCAAGGGCAGGTCCCAAGACCTGACACTATTACTGAGGCTATGAAGGTCAAAAAGGGACCTATCATGACTACCCTCCAAAAGACCCAACAAGCAGAGGAGTCAGATGCAGATATTTGCACCCAATCAATGATCAGAAGCAGCTGACTCCTGTTATTGAATTAGGGAAAGCTGAAAGAAGCTGAGGAGGAGGGCAATCCTTCAGGAGGACCAGCAGTCTCAATTAATATGAACCCCCGAGATTTCTCAAACACTGCACCACCAAACAGACAGCATACGCCAGCTAATATGAGGCCCTCAACACACACACAGTACAGGACTTTTGGGTTTGTGTTCACTCAAAGATGATGCACCTAACCCTAAAGAGACTGGAGGCCCCGGGAGTTTAGAGGTCAGGTGGGGTGGGGGGTTGGGGCATCCACGTGTAGACAGAGGTGTGGGGAGGAGGTGTGGCATGTGGAACAGTTGAAGGGTGGATGGGGGGGTGGGGAATGGAATATGGAGTGTAAAAAAATAAATTAATTTATAAAATAAAAAATGTTTAAAAAATAAGGAGATCTGTTTAAGAAGAAAAGTAGATTGGGGAGAGAAAACAGGGAAGTGTAAAAGAGAAGGAATATGGTCAAACCTTTACATGAATGCATGAAAATATAGAAATCAATGAGAGGGTGGTTCATGACTGGGATGGAGGCAGGAAAAATGTATGTTCAAAGTCTGCCTAGAAAGTATGGTGAGACTTTGTCTAAAAGAAATGGGTAGGAAGGGAGGGAAGGCAGGAAAAAAGAAAGAAAAGGAAAGAAGATATAGAGGTTAGGAGGAAGGAAGGGTGGGAGGGAGAAAGTGGTGAAGGAAAGAAATTTCACAATGAATCCCATTATTCTTTATAATTAATATACTCTAATAAAAGAGAAGAAAATCCTTAAGTATATATCTTCTAAACTTCTCTACAAAAAACTTTGGGGTGACTAAAATGTCTCCTAGCTGGCTCCCTTTCAAACTCCCAGCCTGTGATTAAATGTGCTTTCCACTGGGCCATGTCCATACTCAGCTTCAAAACTATAGAGGACTCTCATGAAGGACACCCAAGACTTTTGATAGCAACCTAATGCCACTGCCGATTTACTAATACAAGCCTAGTGGACCTAACTTAAATTATTCTGAACTACCTATGTAATGGAAAGAAACAGAATTCTCTGAAGATGGATTATTAAATTGGACCACTAAGCTCTATTACACAAGCTTCATCTTCAATTTATTGAATGTTTTACTATGGACTTAAAGAGACCATAAATTCCTTTTCTCCAAGAGGTCTATATCTTTTCTAAGTATCTTCTTAATTTCTATTCCTAAATACAAAAATTATAGTGAACTTCTGAATAACAAAATGGTGAACATTACAGAAAGCATCAACATCTGACTCATAAGAACACTTGTCTCCAACACTTAACCAGGTGTGTAGGCTACATCAAAACACTTAAACTCTCCGAGCCTTGTTTCCATCATTATTTGTTTCACCATCCTTATGAATAATTAAATGTGTGTAAGATACTGAATGCAGTACTCAACACAGTTACTTTGATAATATAATAGAACTCAGCCTCTTCTGAGCACCTTCCTCTTCAGTGAAGAGTTGCATCTGGCTTTGAGGTTGGACTGTGCAGTTTGGTATGAGGTTGGTACATAAACCCACAGGAAAGAACTTGTGTAGTCTAAAAAGAATACCTGTTTCCCTGGTATCTACTCTCCAGGTCAACAAGATGCCAACAAGTGTCAGCAGCTGGCAAGTTTGTGCTGGCCTTCGTATCCAAGTTTCTGTCCCCTAAACAAAGTCAAATGTCAGGCTACAGCTTTCTGACTAGTAGTGGACAAGTTTAATCACTTTCTCTTTTCTTCCCTTGGTTTTAAATATAGGAATGATCCAGAGAAACTAGATGCTTTCATCATGGACAAAGCCCTTCTGGATTATGAAGTGTCAATAGATGCTGACTGCAAGCTTCTGACCGTTGGAAAGCCATTTGCCATTGAAGGTATCTATCATTCCTAATTCACATTTGCCCAGATGCACTGTTTGCTAAGCTAGCAAGTCACAGGTGCCAGAGGCAGAGAGCAATTCACCTTTTCTTGTTTTCATTTCAACTCATAAGCATTCAGCTACTAAGTTTGTTGGACATTGGAGATTTATTTTTCACCAACTCAACAAAATTTTATTTGTGAAATCATTAGGGCAAAAAAAATAATAGTTTCCTAAATGATGATGTTCCAGTATCAGGGAGTGATGGTCATAAGGATTCCAATACTACTTAATGTGAATTTGTATTTGTGCTTTGTTTGGTTTGGTTTTGTATTCTGTGATAGGGATCAAACCTTAGGCTTTGTAGTTACTAGGCAACTGCTGTACCATTGATCTGTCCTAGCCTCTATTTAATGAGTATATTTGAAGAATCAAATACCATAATGAGTCTAGTTGATTAAAAAAAAACTAGAAATATGACAAGACTCTATATGTCATATGAATATGCCAGACAAAGTCGACCATGTGTGGACTTATATTGCTTGCTTTATGATGAATTTAATAGGTGTCTGGAGATAGCTTTCTCTTTTAAATTTTTGATGAGTCATATCCAGATTTTCCTGTAAGTTTGGTCTTGAAGCAATCCTATGGAGGTAGCGAAGTCCTATTTCTAGACATCTATACTTGCCATGATAATGCAGTTCTGTGAGAAGAGTCCCAATGTTGATGAAGTCTAGTCTACTCAGTTTATACACAAAAAAGCAAAGAAATTATATTATATCATATATTCATAACCATGTAATTAGATGACAATATTGGGATTAAAATTCAAACCTAGTATTTCACAAAGAATATAGCTTCTGACCTGGAAATAAATGAAAAAAAAAAAAAAAAACACCAAATTCTGCGATTTGGTACCCTTTGGGGCCTTTAAAATGTTATTTGAGATCCAGGATTGTTTTCTTCCTGCTGGCAACAAGCTTTGCTTCTAACTAGATCAACCCATCAATCAAACTTCAGGACCAAAGATGTATTATTTTGTCAGTATTTTCTCTCTTTCTGAACAACAGCTGACATGTGGACTACAAAGACTGAACCAGAAAACCCCATACCTCCCAACTCCAGCTTCCCCTTCCTGACAGCACATGCTGGTGCTCAAGACAGCCATACACATTTGTCACAAAACATTTTGGTTTAAAACAATCTTATGGAGTTCCCAAGTTTTGCTTTCAGAAATCTATATGTGTTATGTGTTGTATATACTCATATGTTAGCTAGGATATAAGACTATTATGTTTTCAGTCTCACAACTGTAGTTGGTCTCTGTCTGTCTTAAATATACCAGGGGATGTTTTCTTCAGTCTTCATGTTTCTTAATGAATGGGGGTTAAGCATCTGCTATCATTTCTTTGAGACTTTCATAGGAGCTACAAGTTTCTTCTACAGGCAAGATAACAGTGATGAAACTCAGGATATCAAGATAAGAGATTGTTGGTAGTAGCATTTTCTGTTAAGACTAGAATACAATTATATATACATATATATAGGAGAAAAAGTATATATACATATATGTGTGTGTATATATATCATCTTTCTATGTGGGGGGCATTAGAAAGCTAAATAGACTGTTTTAAAGTAACAATGGAAAATTCCATTTTATGGAGCATCTGGGGATACAGAGAGATGTTACATTTTATTTATGTCCTCTATGTGTGGGGTAAATGTGTTTCCTTCTCCCATTAGTAGTTCCTAACAACAAATCATTTGTGGAGAGAAATAATAATGAGGGGCTCTATCTTCCACCTTTGTCTCCAGGGAGCAACCCCATTTTGTCAAAAAGTAGTGGTTAGATGGCTTGTTTGCCTCTGCTGGACCTCAGTGCCAGATGCCACCCAATTAACTCCCCACTGGCTTCCTGTTTACACTTCCATCTGTGCTCCTGAGACTAAGTGTCTTGCAGTTCCTATCATTCTAGATACTTCTTTGTTCTCAAAGAGGCTAAACATAAAATGACACATTCAAACTCGAAGAAATCAAAGACATGAGTAGAGAGAGCTTTATCATCATTGTTGGTTGCCCCTCTGAATGAATGGAGTATGATAGTCAGTACTGACTACCCACTTGACAGGACCTAGAATCCCCCTGGAAGATAAGCTTCTGGGCATGTTTGTGTGGGGTACTTAGATCGGGATCAATGAAGGAAGGGCCCACCCTGAATGTGAGCAGCACCATTTCCTGCTCTGGAGTCCTAGACTGCTTTAAGTTCCTACCCCTATGACTTCCCACCATGATGGACTGTACCCTTAAACTGTGAGCCAAAATAAACCCTTCATTCCCTAAGTTGCTTTCTTGTCCATCATTCTATCATACAGGAAACATAACAAAAACAGAATGTAAATGAGAAAATGTAATAAATATTGATCCCCCAAACAAGGTCACACTCTAAACACAAAATATTGTCAGTCAGCTCTCCATCATGGTGACTGACTACGTGAAGTGATTTTGGGGTCCACAATGCCAAGTGTTCAGTCCAGGGTTGCTTGGCTGTTACTTCTGGGCCTGAGCTAAGGCAGAACATATTGCAAAGAGAACATGATAGAGCAAGCCCACTCACTTCATGGTGACCATGATGCAGAAATCAAGAGAGGAAAGGAAAGAACAAGTACAAAGTAGACCCTTAAAAAGAACAGAAACAATTGCCCACTTCTTCAAAAGAGGAACGCGGCTACTCATTAAGGCAGAGCCTTCATGCCCCAATCAACTCCCAAGTACCCTACTTCAAATCAAGGCTACTCTGAGGGCCAAACCCTCAACACAAGAGCTCTCCAGGAACAGATTCAAACTATAGCATAAGACTTTTAAACACTACAAAGAGTTATTAGTTATAAGTTATACACAAAGTGGGGAAAGGTTACTAAAGAAAGTCAATGAGCTGTGAGTATAGTTCAACGACAATTACCTGTTTACCATGCATAAAGCCTCAAGTTTGATCCCAAGCATTGCAAGAAAGAAAAACAGACCTGGTGATTTTTAATGCTGACTTCTTGTTCTTGATTTGGTTTTTGTTTGTTTATTTGCTTGTTTTTATGTTGTTTATTTGTTTGTTTGTTCAAGGGGTTGGTTAGTTGGTTTTGTTGGTTGATTGGGTTTTGTTTTTTGTTGTACACTAGATCAACATAATGCTGAGCATGCACAGAGTAATCTGATCACTGCTCTCTTCTAGACTCTCAAATCTAGACGTTGCAGCCACCCAAAATTCATAGGAAACCTAATCCTTACTGAGATGGTAGTAGGGAATTGATTCGATAGTGATTAGATCTATCATGAGGATTCTAAAGAGATAACATTAGTACCCCTATCATGGGCCCATGGAAGCTCTTGAATTCTTCTCATTATAAGTCACAGCTAGAAGCCATCTATGAACCAGAAAGGAGATCATCACAAGACACTGAATCTGCCCTTGGCTGTTCTTGAACTTCCAAGCAATAAGACTATGAGAAATAAGTGTCTTTTGTTGCTTGTAAGCTACTCTCTCCTCCTGGCCCAAACAAGCCAGGATAATTACTAAATATTCCACCCAACCTTGGCTTTCCACTCTTGTTTAGCTTTGAAAGTAGAAGTAAGGCCTATTAGAGAGAGGGTGCCTCTACCTCCTTGCGTTTGAAATCCTTTCAATGATTTTTTTATTCATTTTACACCTCAATCACAGCTTCCCTCCCTCCTCTCCTCCAAATCCTACCCTTAAATGTTCCTCTCCCATTACAGCCTCCCATTCTCCTCAGAAACAGGGAAGAACACCCATGGGTAACAACCTGCCCTGGCACATCAAGTCACAACAGAACGAGGCACATCCTCTCCCACTGAGGCCAGACAAGGCAGCCCAGGTAGAGTATGGGAATCCAAAGGCAGGCAACAGAGTCAGAAATAGCCCCCTCTCTAACAGACTCTGAATTATTAAGAAAATAAAAGTAAGGTGGCCATGAAGTTGGGAGGAAGATGTGATATGTTGTGTAAGCCCAAGGACCTTGGAAAGAGGAAGTGGAGGGATATTATCAAGATATATTGTGTATGTATATAAAATATTCAAAGAATAAATGACATTATGATTTTTAAAAATACATTATCGGTTCAAGAGGTATACAGAAAGTGTTTGGTTAAATATCATGCATCAGAGGCACAAAGACATATTATGTTCTTGAGAAAGTGTTAAGATAAATGAACACATGCCCCAAATTTATGCATTGGAGTTAGCAGACAATAAAGGTCAAGCAGAGAAAAAGAGTAATGTAACTGCACAATAATGATCTGTGACCTTTCAGCAAAAGGCCTTTGACTGTTTCTGAGCTGTTCTTTTACTGGCTTTCCAATAATTATTTAATGCAGTGCTTAGAGCACTAACTCTGGAGTCTGGCTCTTGGATTAAAATAGAATTGCTGTCACTCACTGGCAAACATCTTAATCTGTTCTTCCAGCTCCTCATCTGCATAACAAGAATATGAAATGAACACCCAGCATAAAGTCACCATCAAAGTTAAGTAAAATAGTGCATATAAAAGCCTGGGGAAACACACCCAGTACACAAGATTGACTCGATAAGTTAACAATTCTGAGGATATTAAGTTGAGAACCATACATAACAAAAATCTTCCCAAGATATCCTTCATGAACTCCTCCAAGACACTTCATGAAGCTCCTCCAAGACACTTCTCTTCCCAACTTGATGTGCTTTAGGTAAGGGAACCCCATTTTTCTCAAGTTGGGGCAATGACAATATGCTCTGAACCATTATCTCAGAGTAAATGAATGTGATATTCCAGGACAGACACAAAACAGAATGACTCTTTGTTCCTGGGGCTTTTAAAAAACAAAACAAAACAAAACACTATTTTTGAGTTCTTCTTTTCAAAATATCTACTTTCCATCCATATTTTGGGGAGATTTTTTTTTTTTTAAGCTATGAACTTTCTAACTATTCATTTGCTAGTCAAAGTATATTTCCACTACTCTTAGCTGAGTAAAGCTGACTTATCCATGGAGAAAAGATCAGAATTCTATTTGGGAAATTGTTCTCTTGGGCTATTAAGCTGTATCCAATTTCCAGGGTGCTTGGTGCTTTCATTTTTAGGGTTGAAGGATTCCATCTTGCCTCATTCATCAACCACAAAACAGTCTGGCCTGTCAGTGCCGCAAAGTCGCAGTTTTAATGATAATATAGGCAACTCTGACTAAGTCAAGTCAGCAATCTAAAAATAAGCTTTTTGACAATGGACACGATCAACTTTGAAGAGCAACTAATAAAACAAAAGGATAGAAGTGAAACCTTCAAGATTTACCACTTTATGTTTCTGAATAAAATGGACATTTATGTCTGCAGTAAATTCCCCTCTCACAAACACATAATGTTTTTCTATTCCTTCCTTGTCTTAATTAGTTAATAATTATTATTAATGTTAGAAATCACTGAAACATCAATGTCCAATATATGTATTAAAATAAAAAGTTAAAAGGATGTCAATTTATTTTTAGCTTCCATTGCAAATTAATCTAGGCATGATGGAGTACAATGATTTAATATTCATTATATCCTGGGCAGCCATTTATAAATGTCTTTGTAGCTTCAACATAGCCTTCACTTGGTGACTCTCTCTGCTTTTGTTACAGTGCCAAAATTATATTCTTAGAATATGTAGGCTTAATCATAGGTTGCAATTTTACATTTTTCAAACCTTCTTATGCATTTTGGTCTCCTCTACTTAAAACAAAACAAAATGGCCCTATCAAAAATCCATCTAAAATGTTTCTGTGTTGTTTCATTCATTAGCAACTTCTCCTTCTTCTAAACTCCCAGCAAATGTGCTCTGCTCTCCTCATTGTGCTTTGGTTGCTAGATGTTACCTGTATTGAGTGTATGCCTCATCTATCATTTTTCCAAAAAAAGTCATGCCACTTTCCACCATGCTACACAGCTGTTGAGTCTCATCTTAGCCTCCTGTGGATGTGCTCTGTATCTAACCTAACACAGACACCCCACAACACTATGCACACTTGTGGGGTTTATGAGCAGATAAACATATGCAAAGTCAATGTTTTCCAAATAAAAAATGAAAACTATCCTGCCTAGTATTATACTGATATGGCTTGAAATTATTAGCTTCAAGGGGATCTTTATGAGAAATGCAGTTTTAGTTGTTGCATGTAGTTTAATTGTGCCCTGGACAGCTCTCAGCCCAACCCTACCTGCTCTTGAAGGTTGAGGGTGGGGCTGGGGGAGTTGGGGCGGAGTCAATGACACAGACTCTGGGAGCAGGTGAGAAATGCTGCACAAAGCTCATCTGAGCACCGCTGCAAGCTCCTTTAATGCCCTTCACCCACACCTCCATTGGTCCCAAGAAAGCATCTCTTCTAAACAGCAGTTCCTGATTGGCTGGCATTATTTGCATCAGCAGTCCTTGCTCTCTCAGGCAGTCCTCAACTAGGTCCTCCTGCAGGAGATGCTTTTGCAGCTGCACAGCCCCCAGTGTTTACATAGAGGCAGCCCTGCTGTTCTTGCTACAGTTAGTGAGGGTCCTTCCTCGTTAGTTTTCTGGCATACAGTAAGGCTACTCCTATATTCTCTACAGAACTTAATGCTAAGTTTATAAACAAAATCTACCCATGAACAATGGTTTTGGCTAATGAAAACTTACTTTTGAAGATTGAGGGTTTTTTCACTTATTTGTGTATGTGTGTCTTTGTGTATATTGGTTGTGCATAGAGGGATCCACATAGAAACTAGAGGGGGACATTGGATGCCCTCGAGGTGAAATTATAAGCTATTGTGAACCTGTCAATATGGGGGTGCTGAAAAACAAACTCAGGTCTTCTGGAAGAGCATTAAGTGCTCTTAACTGCTGAAGCACTACAACTCCACAATTTGTTTCCTAATAAACTAATTACTGATTTTGGGAGGATGGCAACCACATGGTTACAAATATTAGGACAACACTGAATTGGAGGAAAGGGGTTAAGTGTTCCCTGGATATAGTGGAATGAACATTGAAGTTTAGAATCAAGCAGAACTATTTTCAAACATTAGTTTTTGCCAGCTACTGACTGTGATCTTAGCAGTTTCATCACTCAAGATTCAAGTCTCTATAGGTAATATATACTCTGTAATTTATCAATATGTGGGGAATATATGGGACATACAGAGGAATCTGGAATACCCTAAGCTTTATTATTATTAGAATCCCAGAGTGATTTTACTGAAGTGTGGTGACACAAGATAGTCAAACTTTATTTCTCATGCATAATTTACACTGTAGGGTAGAATATACTAATAAGTATCAGTGTTTAAGAGCAATATATAAATGTTATATATTGCTTGATAAATGCTAGAAGTTGTTGTTGAAAGCTATTGCTTCAGTGAGGAAAAGATGTGTTAATATTCAGCAAAGTTAACATAAGCTAATTATCCTTATGTGTCAACCTATTTCCACCACACAGTTCCAAATCCACCCCACCTATGCTCCTAATGCCCCTTTTCCTCTCTCTCCCAATATCTGTCTCAATTGTAACAAAATTAGCTTCACGCAATTAACTGTTTAATATGTCTCCCCACTAACATGCATGGACCACTTTATACAGTATCTGTTTACTCAATAAAATATTTGAGGAATGAACAAATAGAAGGATGAATGGATGAGAATTAGTGTCTTAGTCAGAGTTTCTATTTCTGCACAAACATCATGACCAAGAAGCAAGTTGGAGAGGAAAGGGTTTATTTAGCTTACTTCCACATGGCTGTTGATCACCAGAGGAAGTCAGGACTGGAACTCAAGCAGGTCAGGAAGCAGGAGCTGATGCAGAGGCCATGGAGGGATGTTCCTTACTGGCTTGCTTTTCCTGGCTTGCTCAGCCTGCTCTCTTATAGAACCTAAGACTTCCAGCCCAGGGATGGCACCACCCACAAGGGGCCCTACCCCCTTGATCACTAATTGAGAAAATGCCCCACAGCTGGATCTCATGGAGGCACTTCCCCAACTGAAACTCCCTTCTCTGTGATAACTCCAGCCTGTGTCAAGTTGACACACAAAACTAGCCAGTACAATTAGTGAATGTTATTATATGTGGGCCTTGTATTACACCAATCCTGGTAATAAATACTAAAAAATGTTTCAAAAACTGAATTATTAGAAAATAAAAACTTACTTAGAAAACTTACACATGAGCCTGCTGCTCTGTCGGAGAACTTGTGTTTAGTTCCCGCCCAGATCAGGTGGTTGACAACCACTGGTAAGTACAGATCTAGAGGATCTGATGCCCTCTTCTGGCTTCCTTGGGTACAAGACATACACATGGTGCACTTACATACCCACAGGCATTCAGAATGCACCAAAAAATATTAAATGAAAATAAATCTATTTTTAAAAAAGCATAGTCACTTCCATACACAGTGTTGCTTAATGAAGACATCAGAAACCCATTCAAATTCTATTATCATAAGTCTTTCAAATCAAAACTACCAGTCACAAAGAGGGACCGCATGATAGCTGTTGGAACAGAAAGTCCAAATTATGCTTTTGACACTGTCATCTTTTTCTTGATGCTGGCTTCTTAAGAAACAAACAAAATGATCACAAAAACAAACATACAACTCTTTAAAACCCAAAACCTGTTTGGTGTTGTATATTTCTACTCCATGTTATGAGCTTTGTATCTTGAAAAGGGCCTTGTGGATTTGCCCTAAGGGAAAAAAATAAAAACTAATACCTTTGGAATTGAATTGTAAAGTGAAATGATTGTAGCAGGTATTTGTCTCATTAAGTATCTTTGAATCTTTGACAGCCTTTTAGTCTTTATTTGTAAAGAAGGGACTAGCTGCATTTTTTTTT
>JADRCD010168659.1:27800-39274 GCA_019843815.1 Montemys delectorum | reverse complement strand
TGTGTGTGTGTGTGTGTGTGTGTGTGTGTGTGTGTGTGTGTGTGTGTCTGTGTCTGTGTGTCTGTGTGTCTGTGTAAATTTGTTGCATTGTCTTACATATAAAGTCAAAGGAGACCAATAATAGCTGGCTCACACTGAAGAGGTCAAGAATGGGAATCTGTAGTTGTTCACTACAGGATGCTAATGCCTCAGAATTCCCAAATAGGCACTGAAATTCTGTAGAGCTCCTTGGAGTCTTCAGTATACATTAGAGGCCAGAAGGTGATATCCAATCTTGACAAGAGATACTGCAAGAGATACTTCAAAAACAAATTATGTGAATTGACAGCAACAAAAAGGCAAACAGGCAAAAAGAAGTTTACTTCTTCCATATCCTATCGCCCAAACTGTCACCAAAAGGTGTTGCCCATATTTAAGATAGGTCTTTCCACTTCAAATTCCACGATCAAGGACATCCACCACTAGAGTGCTCCCATCTTCTGTTTCAGTTGACTGGAGCCAGATCCAATTAAACTGATAGCCAAGATTAGCCATTACAAGCCCAGTCTTTCTCAAGTATTTTCTTCTCTGAACAGAATTACAGGCATAGATGCTCACCATGGGATACCTTACAATTCCCAGACAGGTAGTAAATTATCACACAGAGTAAAATGACACCCTCTATCTGAAGTTTCTCAAAAAGTTTTCAGTTTCCTTTAATGTAAGGTCACTCAATATTTATTTTTATTCTTTCTTTGGTATTCTAAAAAATGTTCATATTTTTTACTTGTTTATTTGCAAATCAGAAAAAGTTTATGCAAACTTATAATTAGAGATGAATCAGTTTAGTAATTCATAGTCATACAATTATTAATTTTTAAAAAAAATTTATATTTCTTTATGTATGCATGCATTGATTTATTCATTTATTTGTTCATTCATTCATTCATTCATTCATTCATTTATTTGTTACATCCCAAACTCTGCTCTCCTTTTGGTCCCCGCCTCACAGAGTTTCTCTCACCGTCTACTCTCCCTTTCTCCTCTGAGAGGGTGGGGCCCCCTGGGTATCCTCCCACCCAAGTGTATCAAGTCTCTGCCAGATTAGGCCTGTCTTTTCCCAGTGAAGCCAGACACGGTAGCCCCATTGGGGATCAGAAACCACAGTCATGTTAGAGCTTTTGGTAGAGTTTCTGGTCCAGTTGTTTGGGGACTCACATGGAGTCTAGAATGTATGTTGGTTAGATTTGTGCCAGGGGCCTCATTCCAGTCCAGTGTGTACTTTGGCTGGTGACTCAGTCTCTGACAGCTCCCAAAGGTCCAGGTTAGTTGACTCTGTTAGTCTATCTGTGGGGTTACCATACCCATCAGGGCCTTCAATCCCTCCCCCAGTGTTTCCATAAGAGTCCTGAAAAATCCATCCAATGTTTGGTTGTGGGAACTGAATCTGTTTCAGTCAGCTACTGGATAAAGCCTTTCATAGGACAGTTGTGCTATGCTTCTGTATACAAGCGAAACAGACTTTGTGATTAAGAATGTCAGAGCTTGGTTTGTATCCATGGGATACTGTCAAGTAGGGTCAGTTATTGGTTGGCCACGCCTCAGTCTCTGCCTCATCTTTGTCCTTGCATTTCCTTCAGACAGGACAAATTTTAGGCTGAAAGATTTGTAGGTTGATTGGTGTCTTTATCACTCCACTGAAGGTCCTGCTTGGGTAGAAGAGGTGGCCTCTTTAAGCTCTATGTCCCCACTGCTAAGCATCTCTACCAAGGTTACCTATATTGAATCCTAGAAGCCTTGACAACCCCAGATCACTGGGACTTTTTAGAGTTCCCCCAGTTTCCCATCCCTTGTAGCTGCAGATTTCTATTCATTCTCTTGGCCCTTTGGGCCTCTTTCATGTATCTCTCCACATCTGACCTTGCTCTCCCTCTATTTTCCTTCCCCTTCACTCTTCTACTTATTTCACGCCTTCCCTCTACCTCTTATGGCTATTTTGTTCCCCCTTCTATGTGTGATTCAAGCATCCTCTCTTGGGCCTTCCTTCTTTCCTGCTTAACTTCTTTTGGTCTGTGTGGTATATCATTGGTATTCTGTACTTTGTGGGTAATATTCATTATCACTAAGTACATACCATGAAGGTCTATTGGGGTCTGTGTTATCTTACTGAGAGTACATTTTCTAGTTCCATACATTTGTCTGCAAAATTCATGATGTCCTTATTTTTAATAGAATGATAGCACTCAACTTTGTAGATATACCACATTTTCTCTATCCATTCTTCAGCTAATAGACATCTGAGTTGTTTGTAATTTCTGGATATTAAGAATAAAGCTGCTATGAATATAGTGGAACACATGTTCTTGAATATAATCCCAAGAGCATTATATTTGGGTCTTAAGGTAGAACTATTTCCAATTGTCTAAGAAAATGCCAGATTAGTTTTCAGAGTGGTTGTACCAGTTTACAATGCCACCAGCAATGGAGGAGTGTTTCCCTTTCTCCATATCCTTGCTAACATGTGCTGTCACTTTAGTTTTAGATCTTAGCCAGTCTGATTGGTACAAAGTAAAATATCAGGTACAGGAAATTGTCTCCTGTACCAATATATTCAAGGCTATTTCCCACTTTCTCCTCTATCAGATTTAATGTGTCTGCTTTTATGTTGAGGTCTTTGATCCATTTGGACTTGAGTTTTGTGAAGGATAACAGATAGTGACCTCTTTACATTCTTCTATATGCAGGCATCCAGTTAGACCAGCACCAATTGTTGAAGATGTTTTCTTTTTTCCCATTGTATGGTTTTCACTTCTCTGTCAAAATATACTGCCCATAGGTATGTTGATTTATGTCTGAGTCTTTGATCCTACTCCACTGAGCAACCTGTCTGTTTCTGTACCAATATAATGCAGTTGTTACAATTGTTCTGTAGTACAGCTTGAGGTCAGGGATTTTGACTCTTCCAGCAGGCCTATGATTGTTCTGAATTGTTTTGGCTGTCCTGGGTTTTCTTTTTTCTTTTTTTCTTTTCGAATAATTATTTTATTAGATATTTTCTTTATTTACATGTAAATTTCTCCTTTCCCAGTTTCCCCTCCAACAAACAAACAAACAAACAAAAACAACAAGAACAAACTCCTGTTGCCTCCCCCCTCCCCATGCCTGGCACCCTACCCTCTCCCACTTATTGGCCCTGGCATCCCCCTACACTGGAGCACAAAACCTTCACAAGGCCGAGGTCCTTTCCTCCTATTGATGATTAAATTTGTAATCCTCTACTATACACATGCTGCCAAAACATTCAGTCCCACCATGTCCTTGGTTGGTGGTTGGGTCCCTGGGAGCTCTGAGGGTACTTAAGTAGCTGGATATAAAATTAACTCAAACAAATCAGAGGCCTTCCTCTACACAAAGGATAAACAGGTGGAGAATGTCCTGGGTTTTCTGATTTTGAAAATGAAGTTGAGAATTGCTCTTTCAAGATCTATAAAAATTTTATTGGAAATCTAATGAGGATTGCATTTAATGTATAGATTTTTCTTGGCTAGGTGGCTAGTTCATTATGTTAATCCTACCTATCCATGAGCACAGGAGATCTTTCCATCTTGTGATATCTTCTTTGATTTCTTTTTCAGGCACTTGAAGTTCTTGTCATAGAGATCTTTCACATACTTGGTTAGCGTTACATCAAGATATTTTTATTATTTGTGACTACTGTGAAGATTATTGTTTCCCTAATTTTCCTTATAGTTGGTTTAGGAAAGAATGTTGACTGTATTTTGATTGTTTATAAAATTTCCAGACTGAATCTAATGTTCAATCAAATTCAAGATTCATGAAGTGCCCAAAGAACCATGGGACAGTAAATATGTTGTTTCTTTCTCAGTTGAAAGCTTGTGTATTTTTGTCTATTTTATGAGGGGATAATGCATCTATCATCTTTTTTTGAGATTCTATCCTAGTAATGTAAGATATGTAGGTGATTTCTCATTTTACAGGTACAAAAACCAAGTTAACTGAATGAATGTGGTTTTAAGGGTAGCTATGGCAATGGTATGAAACTGAAATTGAAACTCATGTTAGTACTGTGGAGGGTTAATGCAGAGTTCTTGCTAAAGCAGCAAGCTTTCCTTGACAGATGGTTTTGAGAAATTGTCCTGATCCTGTCATTTAATAGAGGAGATTACTAAAATTAGTTTGAAAAGTGCTTTAGATCCTTCCAAATCATATATTTAAAAAAATTGGGTATTTTAAGTGTTCTTTGTTGTTCTACATTTAAAAAAAATATTTTCCTAGATAAAGTAAATAGGGTTATATGTCGTGTAAATAACATCAAGCAAAAATTTTGTTCCATGTCATAGTGTTCTATACACACACAAACATACATATACAACACACACAATATAAACTATTAAACAAATCTTTATAAAATATGAGATGCAACCATTTCTTGAAATTTAGATTACCAGACAAGTTATTTCTTACTATATGATCAGTAACTGTGATCTATTCAAAAGCACTATAATAATTTTTATATGCTTTATTTATTATTTATTTGAGCAGGTGTGCCTGCAAACCAGTGTGTGTATATACTATAGTGCACACTTGTACAGATAAAAGAACAACCTCATTCTCAAAATTAATCAGAAAATTAGTAAGAAGTCATGGAGAAGCATTTCAAGGAAAGGTGATTGAACACAGTAGTGTTAAGAGTTAAAGAGAAATAATGAAACAAGAAGGGTTAAATTTTAAGAGGTGCAGGTGAGTAGGATAAAATATTTTCAGAAAAATCTATCCTTACACTGCTACAAAGGAACTATGCATGCTAAAAGACTTCAAATTTACTGAAAACACATTCTACTAATGCATTTATTTAAATTATAATTTCAATAGAAAGAATAAATTTGTATTTGTGTTATATAAATAATCAAATATTTATTTTCTTACTTATGTTTTTCATGAAAAACTATTTTAAGTTACTTTCTTTTAGAGAATTTAAAGTTTGTTTACTTGATCTGAAATTTTAGGGGTTTTTTTCTTTTGCATCATCAGGAACTGATCTTCAAAGAAATCATTAAAACAGCTAGTAGGTTTGTTTTAACTTTTCAGTGATATAATTATTGATATGAGTCTAGTATTTTTCATTTGTTAACACAAAGCAGAGTGAATTAATTTCAAACACAAAATTATGTTTTTATGTGAGAACTGATGTTTCCTATATGTGTTCCAAAGATGGTATACTTTTTCACAGATGTGCTCTCACACACATACATAAATATATACATATGGTAACTATTATATGTAAAAATGTAAATTATTATACACACTGTGATTTTAAATCCAAATCATGTAGCTTTAAAGTTTTTTCTTTTTCCATTGTAGTGTTGTGGATTTGATCCCATAGCTAAGATTTGGTCCAGGTCATTACACATAACCAAATCTATTATCTATCTTATCTATCTATCTATCTATCTATCTATCTATCTATCTATCTACTATTTTAAAAGTTCTTGTGAGACTGGAGATGTGACTTAGAGGTTAAGTGTGCATACTGCTTTTCCAGATGACCCCTATAAAATGGTCAGTACCCACATCAAGAGGTTCACAACCACCAGATCCAGGTCCAGACACTTTTGGTACCCCTAGCTTTTATCTGCACTTGTACTCATGTAAACATACCCTAAAACACACACACTCACACACACACACACACACACACACACACACACACACACACACACATATATCATTACAAAGAGTAAAAAAAATCAAGTTATTTATTTTTATTTTAAAATTACAGCAAATTGATTTTCTACAATACTTTGTATGTCTGGTCAATACCAGTTCCATTTAATCCAATGATCTCATTTTTATTTGAAAACTAGTTGGAAGTTGCATTTCATCATTAAAAAATATTTCTTGAAGAAAAATTAAAACCTGTGTAGTAGCATATTGACCATCTATAATTTGTGCAAAGTATCATAAACAGATTACATGGTAGAATGTTATACTTACTTATGCCACAGTTCTGTATTTTCAATATGAATTGTATCGAAGCTTTATTATATAATCTGTAATCAGTTGAAAATAGGACAAAAAGTTTACAAATATGTAAGAAATAAATAATATTTAAAGTTATATGCAATTCCTGTCATACTGTCTCATATTTTTAGAATCCTGAAGTAAACTTACTGAAATGGAACAGTAAGATAGAATGTCATGTTTCTTTCCCTTGGACATTTTAAGCAGCAGGAGGTATCCAGAGGCTGTCAAATGGCTGTGCAGCTGCAGAATATCAAAAAGTTAAGGATTATCACTTAAGGAGAATTTGGTTTATCAAAACTTAGCATAAAATTCTGAAGCAACTTACATCTTTTCTGTATACACTGAATTAGTTGCCTGAAATTCTTTATGTTTTTCTTTACTCAGCTGGCAGATACTATACTGCTGAGTAGGATCTGGCTCTATGTTAGAGGTCATTTTGGACCTACCATAAGTACTTTTAGCATGCAATGTTAGACCTAAGAAGATTGTCATGAACTCGAGAGAAGATACCATTGTCCTCATTAATTGAATAAGTCAAACTCTACATACTGATTTATTTTGTTTAATAAGAATTAAACAACAGCTACATGATTTGGATTTAAAAATCAGTGTGTATAATAATTTACATTTTTACCTATAACACAGTCACCATGTATATATATCCATGTATGTGTGTGAGAGTACATCTGTGGAAAAGTCTACCATCTTTAGAACACATATAGGAAACATCAGTTCTCAGCTATTATTTTGAAAGTTTCAAATGTCTCACCAATTAAAGCATAGAATATTTAAATGTAGCAATATATACTCTATTGGTCACTTAAGATTTTGCTGATGTAAACTCACCTAATGATGCATGCAGGGGGAACTTTTTGTTGAAACTTCATTCTGGATGCTTAGAATTGACTCTTTTAATACTTGCAACAGAAATAATCATTTTAGTTTTTATGGAGTTATTTCCTCTATAAGATGATAGCATTTGTTTAAATGATCAGTAGAGTCCATTAATGAAAGGTAGTCAGCTTAGAAGGCAAAACAAATGCACTTAAGACTAATTTTTACTTAGAATTAATAGTATTCCATCAAGATGTGACTGCCTTTAAAATAACTAATTTATATTTATGAGTTAACTTTAGCAAAGTATAAGCTGGTAATTTTGTTCTATGTAGAATGATGATGTTCTCACAATCTCCATGTTTTGAAGAGTAAAACTAATATATATCAATACTACAAATATATATATAATTAATAAAATTATTAGGTATTTATATTAAAGTTTACTTAAGCTTCTACATGGAAATCTTGGGCTTCTTTTTAAATGAACTGTATGCATGTTAGAAACTGTGACATCCATATTTAATTTTATGTAGTAGTGAATTATTTTAATCCTGGTGGAAGTTTGTTTTATAGAATGAATTTAGATGAATAATTACTTTATCATACATTTAGTAATTTAATGATTATTTAGTAACAATGTTCTTCTGGTTGGAAGTTAAAAGCATTCACAGACTTACAAACTCTCAGGAAGTGGAAATAGATATTAGCAGCCATTTTTAGATATACACATCTGATCAATATTGCCCATTGCTAGCTCTACAGAGATATTTCCACAAAACAAATGTTTCTGGCAACATATGTATGAAAGAAATTAATTCATGAGACAGTTTGTGCTTTGATCTATCTGCATGGAGTGGATCCTGTGACAGTTTGTGCTTTGATAGGCATGGAATGGATCTTGTGACAGTTTGTGCTTTGATAGGCATGGAGTGGATCTTGTGACAGTTTGTGCTTTGATAGGCATGGAGTGGATCCTGACAGCAAGGCTTTCCATTTGTTGGCTCCGGAGACAAGAACTGAAAATGAACACACTGTGGCATCATTTGTTTATGCTGGATTTTCTAACAACATTGAAGACATTAGTTGAGCGGGGATTAAGAATTTTGCATAATTACAGAATAAATATCTTGTTCATTCTCCATAGATTCACTCAATGACAATAGTTTCTGTCTTTTGAATAAAATAGAATGGTAAGAGGCTTATCAAAGAGAAGTTATTAATCCAACAATTTGAAAACTCCCCATATCTAGGAGGCATTTCTCAGTCTTGCTCTAAATTTATATTGATGCTAACTTCTATATTTCTAACATACATGTACGTGTGTTTGTGTGCATGTCTACATGTTTATGGGTATGCATGTGTTTACAGATGAAAGTGCACATGACCAAGTATGTGCACACACATGAAGATTATAGGTTACAGTTCAGAATTGTCTTTACTCCCTTTTCTCATTATCTACTGACATAAAATCTCTGATTGAATGCAGAGCCCACAGATATGATTAATCTAGTCAAGCAGCCTGTTTCAGAATCCCATCTCTGCCTTCTAAGCACCTGAATTACAAATGGGTTACTATGCCCACAAAGCATTCTGTATAAATTCCGAAAATCTGCTTTATCTACTGAATCCCATACACCATTTTTAAGAAAAAAAATTAAGATATTCTGTACATTAGTAAAAGCAAATTCTCTGTGTTACAGGTATACATAAAAATAACTATATAATCTTGGTTGCTATCGTACGGGTGATTATTGCTTATATTTGAGAAAAAATGAGTTTTCTTGATTATATGCATTTTTGCATTTCCTCTACTAATTTATCTTTAATTACACTTTTATTAAATACATAGAGTATAAAAGTACTTTTCTCAGTAATTCCAGTTTCTAAAATAAACCACAAATTATAAGAAATGATAACCTTACAAACCCTAAGGATTGGCAAGAAATATTTTAAGAGGTTATGTTTCAGAAGTATTTCAGAGGTTTCAAATTTCTGAAACAAAATGATTTGTCAACTAAATAACTGGACAAAGCAAGTCACAATATTCTGGCCAACCACACAATCTCTGAGTGTTATATCTCAATTACTTTTCTCCTTTGGGACAATAAATTTCTTTTGATTTCCTTTCCACAACAAATCTCTATTAAACCAGGAGAGCCTTTCTGTCTGATCTTACTGCTAACTTTACTTTGTTCTTACTAAGGGTCAATCACTAGAAGACAAACTAAACTTATTATCTGTTAGCTCATTGACTTTTTACCTGTTAGCTTTCCTATCTATTCATTAACTGTTAGCTTCACTTTCTTTTATTGTCTTGAATTATTTCTTCTTTTTGTCTGTTTCTCTTGTTATTTCCTTTTCCATTCTTAGAGTACTTGGTCAGATACAGCTTAAGCAAAATGATCTTAGAGGACAAAGAAAAGACCATTCATTATTTACTGTCTTTCTTTGGTGGAAGAAGTATTTATATGTGAATAAGGATGGAAGTCCCACAACATGAGTAGAGTTAAAATTATCTCTGTTCAGCTTTCATTGAAATATTACAGAATGACTAGGAAGCTATATAAGCCAATCAGCTTACTTAACTTTTACATTTAATTTTAATAAATCCTAATGGACTTTAGAAGCTAATATATATCAAATGAAATGAAAAATAACTTTGAAACATGGTAGACCTTTTCTTTTCCTGACTCTCACATATCTAAAGATGTGATTCATGATTCTAATTAAAAAGTGGCAGTCAATTAATTATAGTGATGCTCAGAATATTTGCATATTAATGTTTGGTTTATTAGCTGCTTTATGAGTATCTTAATGTTAAAAAACTTAAGACAAAAGCATGAAGAATAAAAATGTTAAAGGTTGGAAAGTTGTTAAAAGTTATAAAAATATGAAAGTTTCTTCACAAAAAAAGTCATAGGATCTTACTAGGTGGATTTTAAATTTTTTAAATGATTTTTTTCCAAATTGCAGGTTAATATACAATTATGGTTACAAGCATAAATTTAAATGTAATGTCTCCCATTAAAACAAAAGCCAAAAATATGACTTGAACAATACTCACTGTGCAATAGAAAAATAAAAGGAGGCAAAAATAAATGGACAAATACAAAGAATAAATTTTACTAATTTAACCACAGGGGTCAGCAGCTTCTGTCCATTGGTTGGGTGCAAATATCTGCATCTGACACTTTCAGCTGCTTGTTGGGTCTTTCAGAGGGCAGTCATGACAGGTCTCTTTTTATGAATACTCCATAGCCTCAGTAATAGTGTCAGGCCTTGGGGTCTCCCCTTGAACAGGATCCCACTTTGGGCCTGTCGCTGGACCTTTTTTTTCCTCACACAGTATAGGGGAATGCTAGGGTGGGGAGGCAGTAGTGGGTGGATGGGAGGGTTAATACCCTCTTAGAAACAGGGGGAGGGAGATAGTAAGGGGTCTCCAGAGGAAGAACAGGAAAGGGGATAACATTTGAAATGTAAATAAAGAAAATGTCCAATTAAAAAAAAGAAAAAAGAAAAAGAAGAAAATGCATCACAAGATTTGTAGGCAAATAGTTCAGGTTAAAACAAGGAAAAAAATCATTTTGACAGTCACAGAAAAAAAAAAAACCATGATATGTCCTTAATTATAAGTGGATATCAACTATTAAGAAAAAAGAATCATATAACAATCCACAAATTTAGAGAAGTTAGAAAAGGAGAAAAGGTCTAGGGGAGATACATCAATCTCCTGGGTAAAGGGGAAATAGAATAGGTTTTGTGGGTCAACTAGTGGTAGGTGGGGACATAAACAAGAGGGAATCAGTAGAGGAGAGAGAATGGAGCAGTAGAGTATGGAGACAGATGAATAAAACAGGTATACATTTAGGGACAATGTAGAAACATAGTGCAATCTAAACTTCTTGGAACCTATGATGTTGACCCAAAGGAAGAGTCCTGATAATGAATGACTTAGAGCCTAAACTAGCCATCTTCTGTAACCAGGCTAGGTTCCCAGTGATGGGAATGGAATACCAACTCAGGCACAAAATTTATAATTCACAACCTGCCCTTCCTGCAAGATAAGCTTGGAAAATGGAGACTCAGAACTTGTGGGTGTAGTCAACAAATGACTTGTACAACCTGAGTCCCACATCATGAGAGGGAGGGCAGTCCAACACTACCCATATAGCCAGGATCCTGAAGCTGGATTGTGCAGAGATTTAAAAAGCCAATGAAATGAACCCTATATTTGTCTGACTGAGGTACTCTTCATATATGTGGTTCTTTAGCTTAGGGTTTTGTTGAACTCCTAACCAGGAGAATTAAGTGGCTCTGTCTCTTTTGCCTGCTTGTTAGACAGTTTTCCTCCTACTGATTTGCCTACTTCAACCTTGATATGAGGGTATATGCCTAGTCTTATTGCATCTTGTAATGCCAAGTTTCCTTGATATTACCAGGAGTCCTGCTCTTTTCTAAAAGGAAATGGAGGAAGTAGATCTAGGGGAAAGGGAGGTGGGGAATTATTGAGAGGAGCATAAAGGGGGAAGGCTTTAGTTAGGGTCTATTGCATGAAAGAAGCATAGATAGATAGATAGATAGATAGATAGATAGATAGATAGATAGATAGATAG
>JADRCD010168659.1:0-27790 GCA_019843815.1 Montemys delectorum | reverse complement strand
TAGATAGATAGATAGATAGATAGATAGATAGATAGATAGATAGATAGGTGGATAGGTAGAGAGACAAACAAACAGATTATAAAAGGTTCAGTGACAGCTCATGCAGATAAAGAGGTGAGGAAAAGAGATGTTTTGTTTATTGTTGATAAGAATAAAAACTGGGACAACCACCTTGGAAATCAGTGTGGTGGTTCCTCCAGAAACTGCTAATTCAGCTCTGCCATTCCTGAACAGGTACCACAAACTCTACGTCCTATAACATAGATGTTTGCTTATCTATGGTTATTGTTCTATTTATAATACCTATAAATTGGAAGCAGGCTGATATCAATAAATTAATATAATCAAAAAATACATAATAAAAATTGGTACGTTGACACAATGGGATATTGTTCAGTTGCTAAGAACAATATAATATTGAAATTTGCTGGTAAATGAATGAGTCTTCATGGGAGGGGGGAATCATGCTTAGTGAGGTAACCTTAACTTAAACTATGTTTTCTCTTAGATATAAATGTTAACAGATATAAAATGAAATAAAAAAATAAAGTACATATACAGTGTCATATTTCACCTCTGATAATTTTAAGAAATAATATGAGGACTCAAAATCAAAGCAAGCCAATCTGGTGTATCAATGATATGTTTCCTTTCCTGATATGTGAGAGAGCAAGAAAAACTGCCCAGAGGACAAATCATTGGACACAATTTAGAATGTATTATATACTGTAAAAAGCATTATAACTTTCAAATAAGAGTTCCAGGTACTTGGTCAATGCATTGAAATTATAGTTTCTGCTATTATTATTAAAAATTCAATTTCATCCAGTAGAAAGAGTCATGACAATCCCATGTTCCGATTGCTTGTGGTTGGATACTATTAGTGGTATGTAGTATTGAGAAGAGATAAACGGGTTCTATCCAAAAGGGAAATGTCCAATCAAAGTTTTATGATTAAATGATTAAAATAAATATCCTGTCAGGCAAGGTATAATGAATGACCTGGCTCAAAAATCTCTCATTCTTAATGTACTTAAGGAAAGAAAAAATAATATGACTTTATGGTTACTATAGTGATTTGAATATACTTGGCTCAGGGACTGTCACTGTTAGGCAGTGTGGTCTTGTTGGAGTGTGTCATTTTTGGGTAAGCTTTAAGACCCTCTGCCTAGTTCCTGAGGAGAGTTGCTCCTGGATTCCTTTGAATGAAGATCCAGAACTTCAGCTTTTCTAGCACCATGCTGGCCTGGATTCTACCATGCTTTCTGCCTTGATGAAAATGGACTGAATCTCTGAACCTTTGAACCCAATTAAATGTTGTCCTTTGTAAGAGTTGATTTGGTCATGGTGCTCTTCATGGAATTGGAAAAGCTAAGACAGTTACATCCCTTGTATATTAATAATGTTAACTTTAAAAGAAAAAATGCTGTGCTGGTCTACCTTGGGTGTGAACTCAGCTGCCAGTCCCATAGCCCCTGGACTCCTCCCAGGCTCCACTCCCAGGATCCCTAGCAACCCAGGGTCTTAGGATCCAGGGAGATCCTAATCCTAATTTTAGGGTTAGGAGAACACAACATCTGTTCTAACACCACCAGGAGTAACTGGGACCAGCAGGATCCAGGGACACTGGAAGCCCACCTGACTAGAAGCTTGGGTTTTTTTCCAGTCTGCACTAGTCTACCTTGGCCATGAAATCAGCTGCCAGTCCCACAGTCCCCAGAGTAAGCTCCAGTTCCAGTTGCTCCCAGTACAACTAGGATCATCGGAACAAAGGATCCAGGAGCTTGATCACACCAGGATATCAGAATCTCAGAGGCAGCTAGCCCACCATGAACTCTGACACACCCAGAATCTCAGAATCCCAGGAACACAGAATCACAGGATCACAAAGACAGCTGGACTCTGAGGAGTTCTGACTCAACCAGGATTACAGGAAGGACAGGTTCTAGTCAGAGACAGCAAGGGCAAGTAGCACTAGAGAAAATCAGATAGCAGGAGGCTAGCGTAAGAAGATAAGACACAGAAACCAAGGTTACTTGACATCATCAGAATCTACTCATCACACCACAACAACTCATGGATACATCACCACACTGGAAAAGAAAGACTCGGATCTAAAGTCACTTGTCATGACAATGGTAAACTACTTTAAGAAGGGCATAAATAACTCCCTTAAAGAAATACAGGAGAACATATGTAAACAACTAGAAGCCCTTCAAGAGGAAAAAAAAACTCTTAAAAAACTACAGGAAAACACAACCAAACAGGTTAAGGAAATGAATAAAACCATCCAGAATCTAAAAATGGAAATAGAAAATGAAATAGAAACAATAAGGAAATCACAAAAGGAGACAACTCTGGAGTTATAAAACCTAAGAAATAGATCAGGAGTCATTGTTGCAAGCATTGCCAACAAAATACAAGGGGTAGAAGGTACCATAGAAAACATTGACACAACAGTCAAAGAAAATGCAAAAAGCAAAAAGATCCTAACCCAAAACATCCAGGAAATCTAGGACTCAATGAGAAGACCAAAACTAAGGATAATAGGTATAGAAGAGAGTGAAGACTCCCAATGTAATGGGCCAGTAAATATCTTGAACAAAATTATAGAAGAAAACTTTCCTAACCTAAAGAAAAAGATGCCCATGAACATACAAAAAGCTTTCAGAACTCCAAATAGACTGGACCAGAAAAGAAATTCCTCTTGTCATATAACAATCAAAACACCAAATACATTAAATGTAGAAAGAATATTAAAAGGAAAAAGGGAAAAAGTTCAAGTAACATATAAAGGCTGACCTATCAGAATTACACCAGACTTCTTGCCAGAAACTATGAAAGCCAGAAGATCCTGGGCAATTGTCATACAGACC
Organism: Montemys delectorum; assembly: GCA_019843815.1. Classification (NCBI taxonomy): domain Eukaryota; kingdom Metazoa; phylum Chordata; class Mammalia; order Rodentia; family Muridae; genus Montemys; species Montemys delectorum. Next base: position 24,914 of record JADRCD010168659.1, on the reverse strand, counting down.
TTAAGAGAACAATAAATGCCAGCCCAGACTACTATACCCAGCAAAACTCTCAATCATCATAGATGGACAAAACAAGATATTCCACAACAAAGCCAAATTTGCACAATATCTTTCCACAAATCCAGCCCTACAAAGGATAATAGATAGAAAACACCAACACAGGGAGGGAAACTACACCCTAGAGAAAACAAGAAAGTAATCTTTCAATAAATCCAAAAGAAGATAGGCACACAAACATAATGCTACCTCTAACAACAAAAACAACAGTGAGTAACAATCACTTTTCCTTAATATCTCTTAACATCAACACACTCAATTCCCCTATAAAAGGCATAGACTAACAGACTAGATACATAAACAAGACCCAGCATTTTGCTGCATACAGGAAACACACCTCAGTGACAAAGATAGCACTACCTCAGAGTAAAAGGTTGGTGTACAGTTTTCCAAGCAGATTATCACAAAAAAAACAAGCTGGAGTAGCCAGTCATTCTAATACCAAATAAAATTGACTTTTAACCAAAAGCTATCAAAAAGGATGAGGAAGGACACTTCATACTGATCAAAGGAAAAATCTACCAAGATGAACTCTAAATTACTAACATTTTTGATCCAAATGCAAGGGCACCCACATTCATAAAGAAACTTTACTAAAGCTCAAAGCACACATTGCTCCCCGTACAATAATAGGGGGAGACTTTAACAACCCACTCTCAGCAATGGACAGATCATAGAAACAGAAACTAAACAGAGACACAGTGAAACTCACAGAAGTTATGAACCAAATGGTTCTAACAGATATTTATAGAACATTTCTTCCTAAAGCAAAAGAATATATCTTCTCAGCACCTCATGGAACCTTCTCCAAAACTGACCATATGATTGGCCACAAAACAAGCCTCAACAGATACAAGAAGAATTGAATTAATAATATGCACCCTATAAGATGACCATGGACTAAGACTGGTTTTAAATTACAACAAAAACAATTGAAAACAAACATAAATGTGGAAACTGAACAACTCTCTGTTCAATGATAACTTGGTCAAGGAAGAAATAAAGAAAGAAATTAAAGAATTTTTAGAATTTAATGAAAATGAAGACACATCATTGCAAAACTTATGGGACACAAAGAAAGCAGTGGTAAGAGGAAAATGCATAGCTCTAAGTGCCTCCAAAAAGAAACTGAGAGAGCTTAAACTAGTTGCTTGACAGCACACCTGAAAGCTCTAGAACAAAAAGAAGCAAATACTCCCAAGAGGAATAGACAGCAGGAAGAAATCAAACTCAGGGCTGAAACCAACAAAATAGAAACAAAAAGAACTATATAAAGAATCAACAAAACCAGGAGCTGGTTCTTGGAAAAAATCAACAAGATAGATAAACCCTTGGCCAGACTAACAGAGACATTATCCAAATTAATAAAGTAAAAAATAGAAGCAGTAATTAATAGTCTCCCAATCAAAAAAAAGTCACAGGACCAGATGGGTTCAGTGGAAAATTCTATCAGACCTTTAAAGAAGACCTAGTACCAATATTCTTCAAACTATTTCACAAAATAAAAACAGAACATACACTACCCAGTTTATTCAATGAAGCCACAATTAAGCAACTAAACCACACAAAGATAAACAAAGAAAGAGAACTGCAGATCAATCTCCCTTATGTACATTGATGCAAAAAAATCAAAAAAAGAAGGTAAAAGGGATACAAATTGCAAAGGAAGAAGTCAAAATATCACTATTTGCAGATGATGTGAGTATATACTGATGTGACACCAAAAGTTCCACCAGAGAACTCCTACAGCAACTTCAGAAAAGTAGCTGGATATAAAATTAACTCAAATCAGTAGCCTTCCTCTACTCAAAGAATAAACAGGCTGAGAAAGAAATTAGAGAAATGACACTCTTCACAATAGCCACAAATACTATTACACACCTTGGTGGGACTCCAAGCAAGTGAAAGGTCTATATGATAAGAACATCAAGTCTCTGAAGGAAGAAATTGAAGATCTCAGAAGATGGAAAGATCTCCCATGCTCATGGTTTGGCAGAATTAATATAATAAAAATGGCCATCTTGCCGAAAGCAATCTACAGATACAATGAAATCATTATCAAAATTCCAGGTCAATTCTTCACAGAGTTAGAAAAAGCAATTTGCAAATTCATTTGGAATAACAAAAAAATCCACGTTAAAAAAACTATTCTCAACAATAAAAGAACTTCTGGGCTAATCACCATCCTTGACCTCAAGCTGTACTAGCAATAGTGACAAAAACTTCATGGTATAGGTACAGAGACAGGCAGGAAGATCAATGGAATAGAATTGAAGACCCAGAAATGAACCCATGCACATATGGTCACTTGATATTTGACAAAGGAGATAAAACCATGCAGTGGAAAAAAGACAGCATTTTCAACAAATGTTGTTGGTTTAACTGGTGGTTAGCATGTTGAAAAATGCAAATCAATTCATTCCTATCTCCTTGGACAAAGCTCAAGTCCAAGTGGATCAAGGACTACCACATCAAACCAGATACACTGAAACTTATAGAGGAGAAAGTGGGGAAGAGCATCGAGCACATGGGCACAGGGGAAAATTTCTTGAACAGAACACCAATGGTTTGTACTCTAAGATCAACAATAGACAAGTGGTACCTCATAAAATTGCAAAGCTTCTGTAAGGCAAAGGACACTATCAATAGGACAAAAGGCAACCAGCAGATTGGGAAAATATTTTTACCAATACTACATTTGATAGAGGGCTAATAGCCAATATATTCAAAGAACACTAGAAGTTAGACTTCAGAGAATCATATAACCCTATTAAAAATGAGGTACAGAGCTAAACAAAGAATTCTTTTTTTAACTTTTATTGCATTACAATGAGAAAAGTTATCTGATTTCAATTTATCTGAATATGTTAACATTTATAAACATATTTTACATAAATAAAATTGCATCACATTCTTGTTTCCCTTTTGTACCCCAACTCCTCCGAGACCTCCCTTCAATACCTACAATATTTTTTGTCATATTCTTTAAAATGTATACAATATTGTAACAATAAAAATAAGTATTATAAAAGTTGTTTGATATAAAACAACAATCAATTTAACAGTCTTATATAGATGCTTGTCTACAGCAATACTGAAAATACATACATTTTTTTCTCAATATCAATAACTCCAAACATTAACTGTTTATTGCAAAATAGTACATCACTACTAGTATTTTCTTAAATGAACATAAATACTTAAAATCTTTTTGTTTGTTTGTTTGTTTTGTATTTAGTAGAGCTTAAAATCTTGACTCTTACTGTGCTACAAGCCCAAAACAATAACAATTTTTAGACATTGGATTTGATTGTAATAAGGCTGTATGTACTTCAATGACCCTCACATCACCAAATGATTTTACCTCCATCATAGCTAAGCTGAGAGTTGACAGTTCTGCTGCACCAAGGAGTGAATTGTAGGCATGATTTTTGGATACATACTTCCTGCTATGGTCAAAGCTATTTGACTTGAGTGAGTGACTTTATTCTTAGTCCACATAGAACCGGTTACGCTCATTTAGGAATGGTGTGTGTATTAAGATGGTCTATCCATAAAGTCATTCACCAACTGTTTCAATGAGCAATGGTTCTGCTTGGAGGGTGGCATAGACATTATGTGAGAGTAAGAATTTGGTTCATTGACTGTGATAATTTGGAAAAGCATTCATCACAGAGAAAGAGTAACTTATAAAATCCTCTTCTTCAAACTTGATAGAAGAGTTACAAATGTCAAGCAAAGCATCCAGGCTCACTCTTTGTTGTTCTCTCACAAGCCCTTTCCCAATTTAATGTCTGCATTTCTTTTAGGTATATAAATACTTTTGAAATATGTAAGCTGTTCTGAAAACCATAGTGTAGTGTAAAAGCATGAAATAAACAATACTACTAATAGAGAGGCTGAGATAGGAGAAGGAAGATTTCAAGACCCTTATGTTGTACAGAACAAGACACTGTAATAAACAAACAAGCTGAAAATGTATATGGCTTGTAAAATATTGGACCCATTTCAACAATTACCAAATTAGAGAGACCATGCGATGACAGTCAATACATTCCTAATTCCTCATATTTTTGGATCTCAATTGATTAGGATATGTTGGTAATATTAATTTTCATATTAAGATATTAAGAAAAAGTAACTGTTACTTCTTGTTGATTTTGTTGTAAGAGGTTGTATTAGGTTTAGGTGCATTTATAGAAAGATTACTTTCTTGCTTCTTCTAGGGTGTAGTTTCACTCCTTATGTTGATGTTTTCCATTATCCTTTGTAGGGCTTTTGTTTTGTCATGGAATATCTTGTTTTCTCTATTTATGGTAATTGAGAGTTTTGCTGGGTATAGTAGCCTGGGCTGGCATTTGTCTTCTTGTAGGGTCTGTATGACATCTGCCCAGGATGTTCTAGCTTTCACAGTCTGGTAAGAAGTATGGTGTAATTCTGATAGACCTGCCTTTATACATTACTTGACCTTTTCCCCTTACTGCTTTTAAAATTCTTTCTTTGTTTAGTGTATTTGGTGTTTTTATTATTATGTATCAGGAGGGATTTTTTCTGGTCCAGTCTATTTGGGGTTCTGTAGGCTTCTTGTATGTTCATGGGCATCTCTTTATTTAGGTTAGGGAAGTTTTCTTCTATAATTTTATTGAAGATATTTGGTGGCCCATTACCTTGGGAATCTTCACTCTCTTCTATACCTATCATCCTTAGGTTTGGTCTTCTCATTGAGTCCTAGATTTCCTGGATGTTTTGGGTTAGGAGCTTTTTGCTTTTTGCATTTTCTTTGACTGTTGTGTCAATGTTTTCTATGGTGTCTTCTGCCCCTGAGATTCTCTCTTCTATCTCTTGTATTCTGTTGGTGATGCTTGCATCTATGACTCCTGATTTCTTTCCTAGGTTTTCTATCTCCAGGATTGTCTCTCTTTCTGATTTCTTTATTGTTTCTATATCTATTTTTAGATTCTGGATGGTTTTGCTCATTTCTTTCACCTGTTTGTTTGTGTTTTCCTATAGTTCTTTAAGGGATTTTTGTGTTTCCTCTTGAAGGGCTTCTAGCTGTTTACTTATGTTCTCCTGTATTTCTTTGAGGGTGCTATTTATGTCTTTCTTAAAGTCCTGTATCTCATTATGAGAAGTGATTTTATATCTGAATCCTGCTTTTCCGGTGTGAGGATGTGTCCAGGACTGGCCATGGTGGGAGTATTTGGTTCTGAGGATGCCAAGTAACCTTGGTTTGTGTTGCTTATATTCTTATGCTTGCCAGGCACCATCTGCTTATCTCTAGTGCTATCTTTACCTGCCCTTGCTCAATGTGACTGGAGCCTGTCCTTCCTGTGATTCTGTTGTGTCAGAAGTCCTCAGAGTCAAGCTGTCTCTATGATCCTGTGATTCTTGGATCCTATGATCCTGGGCTTGTTAGCACCTGGGAGTGGTGCTTCTTCTGGGTGTTTGGGACTGGCTGCAGAGTTTGTGCCCAAGATCTGCTCAGGGCACCAGCCCAGAGAGATGGGAAGGAACCCGAGCCACTTGGCTGGCAGAATTCCTGTGTGCCTGGTCCCACTGGTCCCAGTTACTCCTGATGTTGGTACAGTTGTTGTGTCCTCCTCACCTCTGATCCTGGGCATGTTTGAGCACCTGTGAGTGGAGCTTCCTTTGGGTGTTGTGGAACTGGCTGTGGAGCTTGTGCCTAAGGTCTTCTCAGGGCACCAGCCCAGAGAGATCAGAACAAAGAATTCTTAAATGAGGAACATCAAATGGCCAAGAAGCACCTAAAGAAATGTTCAACGTTCTAAGTCATCAGGGAAATGCAAATCAAAACAACCCTGAGTTTCAACCTCACACCAGTCAGAATGGCAAAGGTCAAAAACTCAGGTGACAGCAGCTGTTGGCAAGAATGTGGAGAAAGAGGAACACTTCTCCATTGTTGGTGAGCATGCCAGCTGGTACAATTCCTTTGGAAATCAATTTGACAGTTCCTCAGAATATTGGACATAGTATTACCTGAGGACCCAGCTATAAAACTCCTGGGCATATACCCAGAAAATGCTCCAACATATAACAAGAACACATGCTCCACTATGTTTATACCTTATTTATAATAGCCCGCAGCTGGAAAGAACCCAGATGTCCTTCAACAGAGGAATGAATGCAGAAAATGTGGTACATTTACACAATGGAGTACTACTCAGTTGTTACTCATGAAATTATGAATTCATAAAATTCTTAGGCAAATGAATAGAACTAGAAAATATCTTCCAGAGTGAGGTAACCCAATTGCAAAAGAAAACACATAGTATCCACTCACTGATAAGTGGATACTAGCCCCAAATCTCCCAGTAACCAGGATACATTTCACAGACCACATGAAGCTCAACTAGAAGAAAGATCAAAGTGTGGATGTTTTAGTTCTTCTTAGGAGGAGAACTTGTAATAGCAAATGTGGAGTTAAAGTGTAGAGTAGAGACTAAAGGAACGGTCACCCAGAGACTGTCTCACCTGGGGATCCACCCCATATACAGTAACCAAACTCAGACACTATTGTAGATGCCAAAAAGTGCATACTGAAAGGACCCCTGATATGGCTCTCTCCTCAGAGACCCTGTCAGATCCTTACAAATATATATACAAATGTTAGCAGCTATAGTGGAGTCCCTATCTCAGAGAAGGAACTGAAGGAGTTGAAAGGGTTTGCAACTAACTCCAGAGGTAAAACAACAATATCGACCAACCAGAAACCTCCAGAACTCTCAGGGACTATGCCATCAACAAAGGAGTACACATGGCTCTAGCTGCATATGTAGCAGAGGATGGCCTTGTCATGCACCATTGGAAGGAGAGATCCTTGGTCTTATGAAAGCTCAATAGATGCCCCAGTGTAGGGGAATCAAGGGTGAGGAGGTGGGAGTGGGTATGTGAGTGGAGGAACACCCTCATAGAAGCAGGGAGAGGGAGGATGTGATAGGGTGCTTCTGGGAGAGAGGGAAACTGGGAAAGGAGATAACATTTGAAATGTAAATAATATCCAATAAAAAAATAAATACAAGAAAAAAATAAAGGAATTACATTTATGTAAACTTATCATAGCAAAAATACTAAGAAAAAACTCTATGGAAAAATATATTAGATAAGTAACACCTACTTTATAGTTGTTTAATTAGAACCAAAGTAATGTGATATGAACACATTCTATTACATTTAAAAAATTACAATGAGGTGATTGTTCTGGTGATGGGAAGATGATGTTGTTCTGCAACACTGACAAAGGAGAGAGCAAGCCCAAAGGAGAAAGAATCCCATTAGTTTTGTAATTAATATAAAACAAAACAAAATACAGATAGAAAATTTTAACTTAGGTAACTATTAATTTTGGCAAGTAGAACATATTATAATATCCATAATCTCACAAAGGTACAAAAAATGTAAAGAAAGAAAAATTTAGTATGTGCTAAAAGCAATATTTTAGGATGTCATAAATTTTGAAACTAGTGAAATACATTAAAAATATAAAATAAGACCAAACCTTATAGCTCATACTAAGTATTTCAGTGGACTCAGATATCTAAATGGTTTTAAAATCCAGAATCAAATGGAAACATTAGTATTATCTTTAGTATGAAATATTTTATAACAGAAGGAAATGAAAAATAACCTGAAATTATTTATCAGGAAACAAAATGGTACTATGAAATATTCAAATCAAAAAGGCAAGTAGTTTCTTTACTAGTTTATTTACAGGTTATATAAGTAGTTAATGTCATTCAACAAAAAATAAATAAAATAGTACATTAAAAAAATGATCGGAATTGAATACTTTACAGAAAATGTTTTAAACTTGTAAATACATATTTATGATTTTTTTAGAAGTAGAAAAAATTCTACAAAATTTGTCCATAAGGGTATTCCACATTGATTTCATTTTTGCAAACATCAGTAAATGTTTTATTTGCAGAATTATTAACACATCCATGGACCATTATTCCCTAAATTACTGGTATTACACATGCTAAAGAATTCTATCATCAGTTTTAAAATGGAAGGGATCTCAATTTATTTATATACAATGACTGATTGACTGATATATATCATATATATGGGGTGTATATACATTTATAAGTATACATATAAAATTATTTATAAAAATTATAGGATTAAACTTAAAATATAATATTTTTCCAGAATATGAAAATTAAACATAAAAATAACATTTTAAAAGTGTGTGTGTGTGTGTGTGTGTGTGTTAAATTTCAAAATTTCAGGACTTATACATCTGGCTTATAAACATAGATATGAAGCTGGATTTGAGGGGACTAGCATAATGAAACCTTAACAGAAAATGTTCTTTTGCTTTTTACATATGAATTTTCTATGATCAAGAAATTCTCTCTATGTTATTTAATACCTCAGGTCAGAAGTGTACTTAACATGGGACATATGCTCATCTGTGTTTCAATGGAAAGTATAGATAAATCATGAACATGGAAAAAGAATAAGAAACAAAAATATATCAAAGAGTATGCTTTCTCCTTCATATGTTGGCAGATTTAATCTTCTGACTTTTCAGTCTCTTGAGGATTTGGTTATGTCTGGGACTGAAAATCAGATGCACAGTGTGTAGAAGTAATCCACACCCAGGAACATGAGCAGCATACTGGCTACATTGATGATAATAGGTCAGCATTCTCCATGTTAGGAAAATATGTACCGGTGTTGGAAGAAAACAAGAGAGACTCAGGTTTTATATTGAATAAGAATTTAATCATTGTTGTCAAGTTATCATCATACATTCCTCCTTAAGAAATTAATGTAAATATGGGGAATTATTACAAGCCCACTCCCTCCTCTCTTCTCCATGTATATAGAAGTAATGACTACCCAAGAAGATGAGATTTTTAAGTGTCAGAACTTGATTTATAAGTATCATTTTCTCTTTTATTTTGTAATCCTTGATGTCATTATCAAAGTATTAAACAAATAAATCAGAAGTCATTGGAAAAAGAGTCAACATTTGGTTGTAGAAAAAGCAAAAATGGCATGCCATTTTTTATGAGGCCAGAGAGTAAAGAAGCTATCAGCATGTAACAAGACACCTGAACCTTTCATAACATGTTTCTCCTTAGATGAATTGAAGCAAATGTGACTGGAAAATGAAAATTGATGGTTAACATTCATTGAATAATATATATTTTATTTATTATTCTAAACTGATGTGACTGAGTCATTATATGAATAAATAGGGGGTAAGAAAAACAAAATGGTTGGTGATATACAATGCTCTGCTTTAAATTTTAACTTTGTAGTCGGATAGGAGAACATTTACCTCTCACTGACAGGAGTGATGAGGAATTCATAAGTATGAGATACAAAGTTGATAGAGAAAACTTAATAAAATGCTAAAATCCTGGTGTCTGACTAGGAGACAATACAAAACTTTATGAGCTTTTTGCACTATTTCATAACTTTTTCTATGTATAATTTTGCTTTAAAATCATAAATGATATATATTTAAAGAATTATTTAAAAAAGAGAAGTTAGAGGAAATAAAATGTTTGAGCATAATGAAAATAGGTGAGATGAGCCTATAATAAGATGAGTTATATTGGGGCCTATAAGACAAAAAAAATGTACTTTTTCTACACTTATTTTAGATTTCTCATTTTCATCATGAAATACTTCTCAAAAGCAATGTAAAGAAGAGTTTATTGTGACTTGTGATTTTAAGAAAAGTTACAATTCACAATGTCAGTGAAGGCATCACGAAAAATGTATAAAGTGTCTGGTCACAGTGCCAAAGACAGGAAGCAGAACCTGGTCAACAAGTGGGACAGTTGCTGGACTATGGTTAAGGAAGCTAGAGATAAGGAGGACTACAGCTAAGGAGGACTACAGCTAAGGAGGACTACAGCTAGGGAGGACTAGAGGTAAGGAGAACTAGAGATAAGGAGAACTAGAGCTAAGGAGGACTACAGCCAAGGAGGACCACAGCCAAGGAGGACTACAGCCAAGGAAAGCTTTATGTTGTAAAAAGGATGAGTAGTGAAAAACCAACTCTAATTATTAAACAAATACATACAATTATAGAGTATTTTTTGTTGCTATGTCAAAATATTTGATAAAGGTCTTTTCAACTCTCAGTTTAAGAAAGAAAATAGTCCATTCCAGCAGGGAAGACATCCTGTGAGAACATGAGGCAGCTGGTCACACTGAATCTGCAGCCAGGAAGCAGAGCACGGATAGGAAGTATCACCTAGCAATACAACCTAAGGCCGTCCTCTGGTGATTCATGTTCTCCAGTGAGACTCAAGCTTCCAAGGTTTCATAAATTTATAAAGCAATGCCATCAGCTGTAGACCTCATGACCAAACATATAAACAATTAGAAGACATTTAACACTCATATAATACCATCAACCATATGGAAAAAAATAGCATTGATTTTAATTGCTAGATTGGAAATACTATAATTATTTTTGCCCTCTCTCTTCATCTTTTAAATGGATAAAGTAATTTCTAACAACATGTGTGATTAGAATAATATAAATAAAATTGCAAAACAAACATTGAACAACAAAATATTTGCCTAATTATATACTACCTAAATTGGAAATTTAAATATAATTTTGAGTGAAAACTAAATAAAGCTCACACAAAAGATTGTTTTGTTCATTCTATGATTACATAACTATGTAACTTAAGATAAACCTGTGGTATAATCCACAGTTAAGTATAAATGGACTGAAATCTTACCTTTCTATTTAAATATCTTAATACTTAAATTAGTTCCAAGTAAAGTAAATTGTTGGAAAATTTTTGGAAGAAAATATGTTAGAAATTTCCAGGCTTCAGTCATACCAACAATGAGATTTGAGTTAAAAGAAATAGATGTCACAATAACTTGGAAATACAGAAATACAAGTTAGAATCCTTAAACAGTTGCTATGGAAGCAAGGATCCTGCACTCAATGCTTTTGGTCTTTTTAGAGCAATCTTTTATGTTTTTCTTCTCAGACCATGTTTGAGTGTTTCCTCTCCCATATCTCACTGCAAAGAGTTAATGGGGATATGCAGCAGTCATACAGTTTCCTCAGATTTCATGTCTTATTGATTCAGTGTAGGTAGGTTCAATCTTACAACCATTTCTTTGCTCCTGTGAAGTTATTTTTCTGCATTTTCTAATCTCCTCATCAGCTCCAGGTAAAAGTAAGAATAGAGGGGACAAACTTTCCTTGTGTAAGGGCTGCTCCTGTGACCAGTGCTTAAATGAGTATGTGTAGAAAAAGCACATCTGTTTATTATACTTAATGCCCTTTCAGAGTCCCTAAAAGACTGGAATTGTAGCATGCATCCCCCCTGTCGCTTACATCTCAATTTTATGTGTTCTTGCTTTTACGGTGTACTAAATTGCTTAATTAAATTTTACTGGTTTATTCTGCTTGCTCATTCATATCCTACTTATCCAGCCTACAACATTTTCTTTCTTTAAATGAACATATGAAATCTTATGATGTAATTTTAGAGGTGCTTTTTGCCTGTGAAATGGATATGTGGTTTAATGTATATGGTCCCACTGGTTAAAACAAAAAAGACTTGCTATGAGAGTATGAAGGTCATAAACAATGTTAGCTATGTAGGCATTTAGCAAAGCTTTTGTGGAGGAAAATATGACATTATGGTTTATTTATGTTTTGTCTCTCCCTACAGAAAAGAATTTCCGAAATTAAAAAATGTGCAGGCACTACTCCTAAAAGAATTTACCTATTTAAGGTGTGGATGAAGGCAATAAACTCTTTTCTTCATTAGAATTCCATTTTAATTGAGAGTGGCTGGTTCAGAAAGATGGAGTTGTTGTATTCACCCACCATATATTTTAGTTCTGTTTTCATCCATCTCAGTGGATTAATGTCCTTATTGCCCTACTGAGACAACTGCATGCCTTTAGATTCTTTAAGATGGTGTCACTGTTTCTTCTTCAGGTTTTACAAACTGACTACAACTTTGCCAAACTTGTCTCATTTATGCCAATCACCACTGACTGACTATTTTATAGTACTGAACTATTCCTCAGTTTGTCCAATTTATAAGCCTTAAAATGACTCATATATTTACTTAAACTTGAGTCCACTATTTGTATTAGTAATATACTTGAAAATAAGAAAGAATATATGACATTTGTCTATTCAGGTACCTCACTAACTACAAGGGTTTTTTTTTTTATTTCCACCTATTATCTATAAATTTCATACTATTCTTTTTTTCCAGCTGAAGAGTATCCATTAGTATACACGGCCCACAATTCCATAGTATATATGTGCCATCCATTCATCAGCAGAAGCATGTTTAGGTTGTATCTATTTCCTAGCTACAGGAACTAGAGAGGCAATTAACATTCCTAAGCAAGTATCTGTGGATCAGGTTGTTGAATCCTTGGAGAAAATGCCAAGAAGTAATTTATCTGGATCATATGGAAGATCTCTTCTTAGCTTTTTGAGAAGTCTCCTCTGCTTTCCAGCGGCTGCACTGGTTTGCAATCTCAACAATAGTAAGGGTTTCCCTTGATCTACATCTTCACCGGTAATATTTTTTTTTATTGTCATTTGTTTCTTGCATTCTGGAGATACACACATTCAAATATTACACTCTGACTGAGTGAGATGAAACGTTAAAAAAGTGTTTTAATTTGCATTTCTGTAATTGTTACAGATATCAAATGCTTTTAAAGGTATTTCTTAACCATTTTTTTTTCTTCTTTTAAGAATTCTCTGTTCATTCGCTGGCACCCTAACAATGGAAAGAAACAATTCCTGTGGTTGAATTAGGGGGAAGCTGGAAGAAGCTGAGGAGGAGGGTGACCCTGTAGGAGGACCAGCAGTCACATTTGGACCCTAGAGATCCTTCAGACATTGGACCACCAACCAGGTAGCATACACCAGCAGATGTAAGGCTCCCAACTCATATACAGCAGAGGATGGCTGGGTCTGGGATTAGTCAGAAAAGATGCACCTAACACTCACGAGACTGGAGGGCCCAGAGAATTTAGAGGTGGTTGGAGGGTGGGGATATCCTCCTGGAAACAGGGGCAGGGAGGAGGTATAAGATGTGGAACAGTATGAGGGTAGACTGGGAGGGGAATAAAATCTATAATTTAAAATAAATAAATAAATAAATAAATAAACAAATAATTTTTTTAAAAAATAATTCTCTGTTCAGATTTAAAGCCTATATGTTAAATATGGTCACCTTTTTACTATCTTTTTTCAGTTCTTTATGCATTTCATATAATAATTCTTTATAATGTAGGCAAAATATTTGAAGATATGGAAAAATATGGCAATCTTTCTCACACTCTCTGAACTCCTTGCCACTTAAGTGATTGCTTCTTTTGCTAGACAGATTTTTTTTTAATTTTATAATGTCCCTTTTCAATTGCTGGAATTCCAGAAGAACTACTAATTAGAATGTACTTTCCTAAACCTGTATCTTGTAGTGTACTGTTTGTTTTCTTTGAATAGTTTCAATATTTTCCATTTTACCTGGATGTCTTTCAGGCACATTCAGTTTTTGGAATTTTTTTTTATGCTTAGTGATCGATGCCTACTACTGCCACCTTCCCAAACCAATATAATTTCTAATTACATTCTTAATACTTATCCTTACACGTACAGATACTTGTAACTTTTACCCCTTACCAAAGAAGATTATTTGAGTGACAGACTGAGTTCAAAGAGATACACAAGTAGTCATACAGCTTACTGTGAGATGCATGATTTCAAATATTACATCTACAATACAACCAAAGCTTAGAGATCATCTGAAAGAAAGAGAAGAAGTTAGTGCTAAAGACCCAGGGCATCTTCTGTAAGATAGCTTCTCTTAGGCATGGCAGAGAGACCACACCCATTAACACTTAACAATATGGTTTCCTAATGAAGACCAGCCAAATGACAATATCACTTGACATGCCAATGTGGAAAGAAGAATCTAATAAGACCCATGGATATAAAATCTTATAAACTATGGATAATGAGTTATAACCAGAAGCCACCAGGCTACCTTGCCTTTGCAACAGCAGCAGCAGAAGCCAGTACAAGGCACAAATCTGTGATGGAGAGATGGAAAATACAGAAAGTCAGTACATACACACTGTGGAAAGAGGCTGAACTTGAAAAGCAAAGAGATGCAATCGCTGTGAGGACCAAGCTCATGTGAATGGACTGTCCTGACATGGGGATGTCTGGATCCTTTCTGACACTGAGGGTCATGTCTGGATCCAACTGCATCCAGGCTCTGTGTGGATGTCTGTGGCCCATCTAACCACCAAGGACCACTCAGATGTCCATGGTCTGCATTGTGGCCTGGAGGCATGTTGAGTCCATAGATTGGTTACCACTATGGGTCATCTTGATATGAGTAGCTTGCACTGCCACCTGATTTTGTGGTGATATTCACAGTCAATGCTGCCTCTGAGGACCCTGTCTGGCTCCGTGGGCCTACTGTAGCCAGGGGCTATGTTCATGGTATGTGCAGTTGCCAGAAACCATGTAGAAGTTCTTGATTGGTGCTCCTGCTGACGCTAAAGAACAAAGAAGCCATTTTCACAGTGAATATTGATGAATACAGACACAAGGTTAAGAAACAGGGACATAGAAGGCTTCTGTGACAACTCCTACCCTCATCCCAACTCACGTTCCCTCAAAAAATTGTAGCAGTCTAAAGAGGAAGCCATGGAAGAGAAACCTGTAAAAGTGTAAAAAGTATCCAGAAGTTAGCTCTCCATAGTTGATGGAGAACTAAGTTGATGAGACATTGACCATGCAATAGTGAATATATAGATAACACAAATTGGACCTTTTAAAAAGGTCACAAGGGTGAGGGTAGAATTAGAAAGATTGGGGGGAAAGTATGATCAAGAGGCATGATGTGATTCTAAAGAATCAACAAAAATATTTAAAAAAATAATTACAGACAATGTCCGTTGAGGGAAAATATTCAGTCTTCAGAGATTAGCTTCACCTTAATAGATTATCCTGCCCCCAAAGGCCAGCCCTAAACACACAAATATAAGAGTAACACTGAATTAACTAAACAAGATCTATATGTTTTCATAGATATAGACAGTAGTACACTAGGGGTGAGACACACAGGAGATATTGAAGTGGAAGTGGGAGGGGTAGAAAGGGTTAAATACAGTACACGTGTGACATTCTGACAAATAATAAAAAAAAAAACCTTATCCTTTCTACTATTGGGTATTCATGTAACTCATGCTTTGGAGAACATTTATAAAGGAGTTCAAACTTTTTCTCAGAGACTCTATTAAAGAAAATGATAGTTATATATACCTATAAGTAAAATAAAATATACTTATAAGGAAAATATAAGTAGGGATTGTTGCAAGTTGTAAGGTTCAAACTGAAGTTACCTTTAATGTTTATACTTATAAGTAAAATATAAACACTTGTCAGAAAATAGATATAGGCTTGTTTCTAGTTGCAAGGTTTAAATGGAAGCTGCATTTAATTTTTAAACTAAATAAAATTTTAAATTAAATAGAACTCATTTGTGTCCCTATGCATTAGTCTCTAATTTGTAAAATTACAATCCTCAGTATAGCTGTATACTGATAATACCCATATGTGCTAATATGTGTTTAAGGCATTCTGTAATGTTGATTGAATCTCATTTTACTCATGCATTTAATGTTTTATAGCCTTAAATGTTGGATAGTCCATAGGTGGTCGTTTAATTTAGTACTTTTCTGTTGCAACTGTTGTTTTATTCCTATTAAATCTGCTGTTTCCTTGTGTGAGGTGCAAAATAGGAAAAAAAAAGGGAGTGGAGGTCTGACATTTTGTTTTCCATGAGCATCTATTAATAAGGACAGGTATGGTAACTGAGAGTCAGAATACAGATAATCTACTACTGATTCTGCTAAATTGTTAACTGCTCCATTCTGGACACCTGGTAGAGGATTAGAATTTTCTGTGTAGTATGAAAGTAGCAATGAAGGCTCACAGAACAATAAATGGCCAGAATATAAGAATAAATTTTAAAATATTAATTGTTATACTCCAGGTTTCTTTGTGAATACTAATTTATTTTTCTAAATATTATAATTACGTGGCATTTGTGTAGAATTAGCATCATGCCATATTAATGCTTACTATTCTTTTCCATGTAATTTCAGTATATCCTGTTGTGTCAAATCACTCTTTTCTCCATCAAAACAGAAGCTACTTTTTATTTAGCAATAATAAAGAAAATTTCTAACCATTTAAATTAACATCTCACTCTTTTCTCCAAGTTTTGTTTGTTTTCTAAGAATACATTCCTGGGCCTGCTGCCAGTAAAGCAATGTTTAGACAGCGCTGTGAGGTAAAATATTGACTTAAATAAACTCTTTGCATTTATTAGAAGTAAAATTAAACAGAGCACATGAAAACTGGAGCTGTATATTCATCACTAAACTAGTTTCTTCACACACAGGACCTTCCATTTCCAACAACAGAGTAAAATTTATTTATAAACAACACAATGGACACATAGCATGTACAAAGTTACTTTTTATCATGGACATTCAGTTTGAAATTTTCTCTAGATCTTACTGAGTATATTGTAACACACAAAGTGCAAATTTTAGAATAATCTCTGATCACTCTTTCAAACAATTTTCATTAGGTTCAATTATTTTTTCCATTTTCTTTAATTGGCTCTTAATTCTTGAGTTTTCAAATTCATACACATAACAATATTATGGATTCTGTTATCACTTTCTTGTAGTATTAATGTAATATTTTTCTAATTTACTATAATTTCCCTTCTCCATTATTCCAATTACCTACTTTCTAGAGGTCTAGACTTTCAAATCACCTCTGTGAGATTTCTAAACCACAGTAATTGTAATTCAGACACATCATACATGTACACAGATCTCTACTGTTCTATCACATAAAAAGCACATGAAACACACACACACACACACACACACACACACACACTTTTTATGCACACATTCCCACAAACACCTTCTGTGAAGCATGCTTTTCCTATAGTACTCTCCAGGTGAATAATTGTCTGATTTATTGAAAAGGCACATAATTTTGAAATTAACCTTGATTCATCAATACTGATATATTCTTTCTATAGCTGACCAAAGTCTTATAACTGAGATGTGTCTTATACTGGGAACTTATTAAATTATAGACCTTTATTAAATTGGTTTCTGGTTAAGTAATGAAGCTTCAGTTTTAAAGAAGAGTTAGCAAGATTCATAGATTGAGTACTACACTTAGAAAAAAAATCTACAAACCTCTATATAGCCCAGCCACTAAGCCATCTCTCAGAATTCATGTTTGCACTTTCCATTTCACTGGCTCATCTCCAGGCACCTTAACTCTTTCATTCACTTATTATTTGATTTATGTCATTGGCACATCCTTTTACATATATGGTTTTATTCATTTAGCATTTATTCAAAAATGCTTTACTCTATTCTCCCCTTACATGTTATAGTCATTACTTTTTTCAGTGGTAGCATATTCAGAGGTTAAGATGAGCCTAAGGTAAAACACTATTGCGAATTCTTTCCTCTGTGGACCTGGTATGGAGGGCTGCAGAAGTGGGCCCCAGAAGGCACAAGACAAGTGTGAGGCTGGGGGAGAGGACAGGAGCTGGGTGACTCATGGTTGTAGGAACAGTGAAGCCTGACTGTGGTCACGGTGAAGCAAATGCCTAGAGTAGCTAGGAAATCTATCAGTTCTGACATCCCTTAAATCACAACATCTACTAATCAACTTGAAAACCTTTTGATCGTACTGGACCATGTGAAGCAGATTGCTGAAGTGGAAATGTAAGTTGTATTGGATGATATTTTACTGAAGCAAAGGCATGAAGAACGTTTCATGAAGAACAGACACAGGTGAAAGGGTGTTCTGCTAAAGCAAGCACGTAAAAGGACGTATGATGAAGGGTTCTTCCTTAAAAATGCACATGTATTGGTCTGCCTTACATTGTGAAATTGAGCTCCGTTGGTTGGGACTCCACAGAGAGAAATGCATCCTAAAACTTCCGGTGGTGTGCTACAGTTTCTTGCTGCTCCCTCAGACTTGGACTGATTGGCAATGATGTCAGCTGAGGCAAGACACACTGTTGAGGCAAGACATGTGGTGATGGAAGACCAGTGAAGGACACATGATGTTTACAGGGAGTATAATCAAAACTCAAAGGACAGTGATGGAGGCCTGAGCTTGGGCTTGCAAGTAGAGCTAGCTGCAACGTTTCTTGATCTTCACTTCACTGTTCGCTTCACTGAGAGAGGCACAGCTAAATTTTGCTGGCATTCCTGTTGGCCTTGGTCCCTACTGCTAACTTGTGCAAAGGCTGAGGCCTAAATGTCTCTGCTAATTAGTGCTACTGAACTGGACTGCTGGTATATCCGCGAAGTGCTTGCTAGTGGATCCAGCTGCTGCTGTGGACCTGTGAACTGAATATGCAGCCTTTATATTTTAATATACCTTAATCCGCTCAATGGCTGGGCCACTTATTTACTAATCAAAACCAACTTGGGGCAGGGTTACCTCAGTGACTTACTTGTGTATGTGAAGATTCTCATGCAATTTTAGGGGCCAGATTAGCATAATACAAGTGGCATTAGACCAAATCCACAACACTTAACAGTTGATTTCCTGACAAAGCAGATGGGATTTGCTTCAAAGATCCATTTCTAATCAGGTCCACTTCCCCCACATCTTTTTGTTTGTACTACTTCTGGTGAGCGGTGGGCTAGAAGGAAGGTTAAAACATTTAAGAACCATTATTAAAAGTAGAATTTGAAAAAATTAAAGTTACAGATCTCTATCCTGAAATAGGTAGCAAACACAACTATGTTGTTCATCCTAATAAGCTGCACTAGACGGAGCTTTTTCGTAAGGAGTGGTATCCAACAAGACAAGCAATGAGAAAACAAAACTCACCATGATCACCTCATTTTACCATTATCATTTGGTAAAAGAAAATTTCCTAAATGAAGTAGGAGACTGCCCCATGTTGGTTCCAAATCTCAGACAGGAGGACTATCTGTGCCATGTGTGTGTGTACAAGTGTGCACTTGTGCGAGTGTATGTATGCGCATGT
Organism: Montemys delectorum; assembly: GCA_019843815.1. Taxonomy (NCBI): domain Eukaryota; kingdom Metazoa; phylum Chordata; class Mammalia; order Rodentia; family Muridae; genus Montemys; species Montemys delectorum. The sequence continues at coordinate 5,736 of JADRCD010168659.1, read as the reverse complement.
GTGCTGTATCTAGGCAAAGGGTCATAACATTGTTCAGCTGAGGAGGAAGACACTAGACTCTGGACTTGTGGAACAGTGAGAATGTACAGTTCTGCAAATTCAAGAGAAAATGGCTCTGAAAATCGCTGCTATGTATCACCTAGGAAAGACTGGGGAGCGGTCTGGCTAGACTGGGATCTCTGAGCACACAGAGCATTGGAGTAAAATTCTAGAAACTAACAGAGCGAGGGGGTAAGATACATTCCTGTTGGTATCAAATTCTAAATGATACATATCCAAGTGGAATAACTTTAACATAGATAAAAATAAACCCAAAGGAACAAATAATAAAGAAGGAATTGAAATGCAAACCATAATAATTTTAATATAAAAACATAAGAGATAATCTTATTACTCCACAATATCGGTCACTGTCATGAGTGAAGTTGAGAAAATAGAATGTTAAGTGGGATAAGACAAAAGTTCTCCCATAAGCCACAGGAGGTGAAAAGATAAAATGGAGCAACAACAAAACAGATGTTTAGATGAGCAGATTGTCAAACAGACGGACCCACAAAAGCATAGTTTTTTCTTGTTTTGATGCAGAAAGGGAAAAAGATGTTGGTCAAGGGAAGATGTGCCCATGAATAGACATAATTTAGGTGAATGAATACATATGTGTGTGTGTGTGTGTGTGTGTGTGTGTGTGTGTGTGTGTCTGTGTGTGTGTGTGTGTGTGTGTGTGTGTGTGTCTGTGTGTGTTGTGGGTATAAATTTAGAACACCAAATTTTTCCATTTTGTTTGGAAGTTAATTTCTGATAACAGTTTTCACCTTAATAAATTTAATTTAGACTTAAATATGAATAATCTGAAAGTGTTTTTTTTTAATTTAGTTGTTACAAAGTAAATTTTGAGTGACATTCTTGAATTTGAGCACAATAGGAGGTAGGAACTGACCAATTTACCCTTGTGGATTCATTGCTATCATTTGAGTCAAAAAAATAGAGCTTATCCTTCAGTCTCTGCATCCACACTTTGTCTCTGTATCTCCTCCCCTGGGTATTTTGTTCTCCCTTCTAAGAAGGACCAAAGTATCCATACTTTGGACTTCCTTCTTTTTGGGCTTCATGTGAATTGTGTTTTTGAGTATTCTGAGTTTGGGGCAAATATTCAGTTATCAGTGAGTGCATGCCATGTGTGTTCTTTTGTGACTGAGGTACCTCACTCAGGATGATATTTTCTAGTTAGCCATCCACTTGCCTAAGAATTTCATCAATTGTTTTTAATAGCTGAGTACTATACCATTGTGTAAATGTACCACATCTTCTGTCCGTCCCATATACAGTTACCAAACCCAGACACTATTGTGGATGATAAAAAGTGTTTGCTGACAAGAGCCTGATATGGTTGTCTCCTGAGAGGCTCTGCTAGAGTTTGACCAATACAGAGGTGGATGCTCACAGCCAACCATTGGACTGAGCATGGTGTCCCCAACGGAAGAATTAGAGAAAGGACCACCGAAGGAGCTGAAGGGGTTTGCAACCCTGTAGGAAGAACAGGAATATCAACCTAACAGACCCCCACAGAACTCCCATGGACTAAACCACCAGCCAAAGGGTATACATGGAGGGACCCATGGGTCCAGCTGCTTAAGTAGCAGGGGATGACTTTGTTGGACATCAATGGGAGGAGAGGCCCTTGGTCTAGTGAAAGTTTGATGCCCCAGTGTAGGGAATGCCAGGATAGGGCAGTGGGAGTGGCTGGGTAGGTGGGGAACACCCTCATAGAAGCAGGAGGAAGGGGTATTGGATAGGGGGTTTTCAAAGGGGAAAGAGGATAACATTTGAAATGTAAATAAAGAAAATGTCAAATAAAAAATTTTAAAAATGTAGAACTGAAGAGAAATGAGTTATTAAATAATTCTTATAGATTTTTTGAGTATTTGGAATTTTCTGCACTTTCATTTCTTTACCTGTAAACTGACAGTAATAATCCCAGTGTGCACATGGAGCTCTTTCCACTCTAGAATGCAAGATGAGCTGTCTGTTCCACTACAGTAGAGGAGTAATCGGCAGCCTGATATACTTTTCAAAATGCAGATACAGTAACACTCTGAAAAGTACCAACCTGCTATTTTTATTTACATAGGAAGATTTTATAATTACATGTGACACCACTAAATTTAGATATGAGCTTCTGATCATCTTGCTTTTCTGACCTCCTTTTTTGTAGGCCACTTAGTCATTTTCGATAGAGTTCTTGGAACACAAACCATTTCTTCTCATGATAGAATTTTGACCCTAATTTTTGAATTTTGATACTCAGGAATAAAAATCAGATTTTTTTCCTCAATACTTCCATTTTGTCATCACTCAGGAAACCTCAAAAACCCCAATACTGTAGCTACTAGTTTAAGTTTTGTGATAGAAAGAATGTATGTCAGGAACAAATCACACTGATAGTTCACCAACCAGGGATGGTTCAGTAGGTAAAAGTACCTGCTGCCAAAATTGATAACCCAATTTCAACTTCTGGCATTTACATTATGTCAGAACTCACTTTCTTCTGTCTTTTACAGGTATACTGGGGCACTTGAGCATCCTCACACCTATACTCAAGTTAAAAGGGACTTCTGACCCCTCAGTGTTTTACTTTAAAATGACAATTTTCAAAGATATTCTGTTTTTTAAAAACTGAAATTGTGCCAAGATGTAATTCAGGTTACTCCGATCCTACCTGATTATTTTATTACTACATGCTGAGCAAAATTGATGAAACGTTTAGTCCTGAGTATGCTATGTTCTTTCATGGAAGCAGTGTTGTTCTTTCAGCTTTATGCTTAGAGACATGGTAAAAATCAAAATAATGTATCATAGCACACAAAAGAATACTAAAATAATGTATTTTGTTATCTTTTCTTATAAATCATGCATCTAATAAGCTATACTTTTATATTAAAGTAGCAATAAGATTGTTTTCATCATTTTTGAATCTATATATTTTATACACCATCAAAAGCTGCTCTTGAATATTTTCTGAAATAGTATGAGTCTATTTATAGTACTTTTTCTTAGAAAATTTCTTTCAGACATTTCACTTCCTCTACCCATATATCCTATAATGTGCAAACATGAAAAAACCACAACCTATATGTTTAGGTGGATTAATTTATTCATTACATATTAGTTCAATCTCTACTAAGTACCAATCATTATGATATCTTTTAAATATGCAGGAAATACCCAAAGCTGAACAGAAAAAAACAGATTCAAAATTGAGTTTTAATTGTGTTTGCATTCTAACGAAGAGTGGCCCACAGTCATATTAGTTAAAGCTGCAATGCTTCTATAATCAATGGTTTCTATAGAAATTGTTCACTTTGTAAATTCTACTTTTCACCTCAGATTTTCCTTATCATGTAAGAAATAGAGAATGTTTATTGAGGTAATTTTGACTCTATAATGAAGAGTAGTGACTGATGCAGGAAAGCATATGGAGCATTTTATAGTCTAACAAGGCATATGCTTGTTTTGTGATATTTGGCATCAGTATTATGTTTATAATAGACAATATTTGCTCCTTAACAGCAATGTCATGACTATATTAACACATAACACTAACTGTTGGATTTTAGGAAACCATCCCTAAAGCACAGTACTGTGGCATGCCAAAAAACTTAGTATCTATCTCAGGATCAATGTCCCTGAGGCAGCCACCAGTATCTCTTCTTCCCATTACAAGATGAAGTCATATGTAGAATCCCTTAGACTACCTAAGTGGACCTGCCAAAGGAGAAACACAACTGCCATCAGTCTCTTTATAGAAACTTCATTGAGAAGAGAAGGTGTGTTGGGTCCCAAAAACGCCTGGCATCTCAGTCTCCATTTTGTCCCTGGGCCATCATCTATTAAGTATTAAGTATCTTTTGTTTCTTCCACTATCTTGCTTCCATTCCTGTAACTGACTGAGGACATTTTACAAGAGGGGGTTTTCCAGATTTTTTACAATGAGGACATTCCTTTTTGGACTTTTTAAAATGAGAACATTCCTTTCCTGACATTTTATAAGGGATATTCCATTTGCATTAATGTGTAACCATAGCGATAACACCAGTTTGGCCCATGTACCTGGGCAAATATCTTTGTGCTTTATTGCTATTTAAGCCTTTTGTGTCCCTAGAGTAAACTGAGACTTGAACAGATTTTTTTTAGTCATGTCTCCTTCCTTTGCATCTCCTGAGAAACCTATTGTTTAAGTCCTGCAGGTGGGGGCAGCTGGCATCCAGAAGTGAGCTCAAGTATGAGGGGACCAGTGAAAATAACCACAGTGTTTTTGGTTGGCCAACGAATTTTGTGTGAAAGACATCTTACAGGGAGCCTGCTACCTCGACTAGGGATCCTGGTAAGTTTTCAGTGATCACGGAATCTCAGGCATTGAGTAGCCACAAATTATTTGTGGAAGGTTTGATAAAGGCTTTGAAGGCATGAGTGATAAAGTTTAAAATACATGACCTACTTGCATTTTTTGATTTTGTTAAATAGATTTGCCCATAGTCAAGAACTCCATCAAGCAAGAGAAGGGCTTAAAATTAAAAAAAAAAATCAAAAAAGGGTGGAGGAGATGCTAGATATACAAATGACATGGGAAAGAGAGATCAAGGGAGAAGGAAAAGGAATTTTGGAGCTCTTCTAGGGACAGAAGGAAATTGGGAGACGTCCTGGGTCCTCTCTGGCCCTTACAGTAGACATCCTTAGTTCTGGTTACATCAAGTTCTTTACCCTATCTGTGTTGTCTGTCCTTGGTGCACCAATCTGTCCATGTGTCAATTTGTGTCTGTTTTTTTTTTTTTTTTTTTTTGATAATTTCTTTATTTACATGTAAATTTTCCCTTTCCCAGGTTCCCCTCCAAAAAACAAACAAACAAACAAACAAAAACAACAAGAACAAACTTCTTTTGCTTCCCCCCTCCCCATGCCTGCCACCCCACCCTCTCCCACTTATTGGCCCTGGCATTCCCCTACACTGGGGCACAGAACCTTCACAGGGCCTAGGTCCTTTCCTCCTACTGATGATCAAATTTGCAGTCCTCTACTATACACATGGTGCCAGAACATTCAGTCCCACCCTGTATAGTCCTTGATTGGTGGTTGGGTCCCTGGGAGCTCTGAGGGTACTAGTTAGTAATTGTTGTTTGTCCTAAGGGGCTGCAAACCCTTCAGCTCCATAGAACCTTTCTCTAACTCCTTCATTGGGGACAGTGTACTCAGTTCAATGAATGGCTGTGAGCCTCTACCTCTGTATTAGTCAGGTATTGTAAGAACCTCTCAGGAGATAGCTATATGCTTGTCCATCCTTCAGTCTCTGCTCCATAGTTAATCTCTGCCACTCTTTCTGTGTGTGTTTGGTTCCCCTTTTTAAGAAGGAATGAAATGTCCACATTTTGGTCTTCCTTCTTCTTAAGTTTCTTGTGGTTTGTGGGTCATTCTTCCTATATTCCAGACTTCTGGGCTAATAACCACTTATCAGAGAATACATACCATGTGTGATCTTTTGTGATTGGGTTACCTCACTCAGGATGATACTCTCCAGATCCATCCATTTCCCTAAGAATTTCATAAATTCATTGTTTTTAATAGCTGAGTAGTACTCCATTGTGTAGATGTACCACACTTTCTGTATCCATTCCTCTGTTGAGGGACATCTGGGTTGTTTCCAGTTTCTGGCTATTATAAATAAGGCTGCTATGAACATGGTGG
>JADRCD010168658.1:0-11453 GCA_019843815.1 Montemys delectorum | reverse complement strand
CGGAAGCTGAGAGACTCCTGTCTCTGCAGTCCTGTGACTCCCCTGCACTTCCTGAGGTCTGTGTCCCCCGTCTGGTCCTGCCCTAGCAAGACCCCAGAGACAAAATGGTGGATCTCACCTGAGTCCTTGGGCTGAAGCCGGCCTTGGGGAGAAGTCCTTCCCTAGCAGGGAGGGGGCAGAGGTGTTCGCTGATCCAGCACAGTCCCTCAGAAGCTGAGAGACTCCAGTCCCTGCAGTCCTGTGGCTCCCCTGCACTTCGTAAATTTTTATAAATGGAATAAACAGATTACCCATAGTCTCCAACATCTTTAAATAAGCATCATTAGCATTTTGTGTATATATTAAAATTTATTTCTATATTCTATATTGCAAATATGTGTGTTTATTTGGTTTACAAAAACAGTAGTGTGTACTACACTCTCTTTTATGAAGTACATGATATATATATTTTCATAAATTTTATTAGGATATTTTACAGCATTATAGCATCTGCATACTATTCTACCGTGCAGATATACAATTGTCTCACTAATATTCCATTTTTATACATTTAAATTGCTTTTAACATTTTTACTATGTGGTACAGAGACTTCCCCTGTTTCAATGATTTTAATTTCTTTTGTGTTATATTTCTTTGAACAGTTTAATTAAGTCGATTGCTCATTGCTCATAGTATCCTTTTTTTTTTTTTAATTTGGTATTTTCTTTATTTACATGTACATTTTCCCTTTCCCAGGTTCCCCTCCAAAACAAACAAACAAACAAACAAACAAACAAACAAAAACAAGAACAAACCCCTTTTGCCTCCCCCTTCCCCATGCCTGTCACCCTACCCTCTCCCACTTATTGGCCCTGGCATTCCCCTACACTGGGGCACAGAACCTTCACAAGGCCGTGGTCCTTTACTCCTATTGATGATCAAATTTGCAATCCTCTACTATATACCTGCTGTCAGTACATTCAATCCCACCCTGTATAGTCCTTGATTGGTGGTTGGGTCCCTGGGAGCTCTGAGGGTACTAGTTAGTTCATATTGTTGTTCGTCCTAAGGGGCTGCAAACCCTTCAGCTCCATAGAACCTTTCTCTAACTTCTTCACTGGGGACCATGTACTCAGTTCAATGAATGGCTGTGAGCCTCTACATCTGTATTAGTCAGGTATTGTCAGAGCCTCTTAGGAGATAGCTATATGCTTGTCCTTCCTTCCGTCTCTGCTCCATAGTTAATCTCTGCCACTCCTTCTGTGGGTGTTTGATTCCCCTTTTTAAGAAGGAATGAAATGTCCACCTTTTAGTCTTCCTTCTTCTTAAGTTTCTTGTGGTTTGTGGGTCGTTCTTCCTGTATTCCAAACTTCTGGGCTAATAACCACTTATCAAAGAATGCATACCATGTGTGATCTTTTGTGATTGGGTTACCTCACTCAGGATGATACTCTCCAGATCCATCCATTTCCCTAAGAATTTCATAAATTCATTGTTTTTAATAGCTGAGTAGTACTCCATTGTGTAGATGTACCACACTTTCTGTATCCATTCCTCTGTTGAGGGACATCTGGGTTGTTTCTAGTTTCTGGCTATTATAAATAAGGCTGCTATGAACATGGTGGAGCATGTGTCCTTATTACATGATGGAGCATCTTGTGGGTATATGCCCAGGAGTGGTATGGCTGGGTCCTCTCGTAGAACTATGTCCAATTTCCGGAGGAACCGCCACACTGATTTCCAGAGTGGTTGTACCAGTTTTCAATCCTACCAGCAATGAAGGAGTATTCCTATTTCTCCGCAGCCTCTCCAGCATCTGCTGTCACCTGAGTCTTTTATCCTAGCCAATCTGACTGGTATGAGGTGGAATCTGAGAGTTGTTTTGATTTGCATTTCCCTGATGACTAAGGATGTTGAACATTTCTTTAGGTGTTTCTCAGCCATTTGGTGTTCATCAGTAGAGAATTCTTTGTTTAGCTCTATGCCCCATTTTTTAATAGGGTTATTTGGTTCTCTGGAGACTGACTTCTTGAGTTCTTTGTATACATTGGATATTAGCCCTCTATCAGATATAGGGTTGGTAAAGATCTTTTCTCAATTTGTTGGTTGCCGTTTTGTCCTATTGACAGTGTGTTTGGCCTTACAGAAGCTTTGCAACTTTATGAGGTCCACATAGTATCCTTTTGAGTAAAAACATAAGGTTACAAAGAAAACAAATTATACGTAATGTGTTGCTAAAATGTATTTTTAATATTTGTGATGTATTTTCTCATTTATAAATATTTGATAGAGTATCACATCTAATAACTCATTATTTTAATCAGCAATGATCGTCAAATTTTGAGATATCCAAAGAAGCAAGAGGCCAGTATTACAGTACTGTCTGCTTATGTCACTGTGCTCTGCTGTTTGCAGTAATATAGGGAAATGCTCAATGTCAGTTAGAGATTAGTCCAAATGAAGATGCTAGTATTTCCCCTTATGGATCAGTGGATCAAAACTATGGTTCAATTTTAATTTAATAGCATTTGCTAATTTTATATGTATGTAGAGTCATATATATATATATATACATATGTTTATATATATATGACTGAGAACTTCTAAAATAGGTTAATTTGGAAATACTTGAAAATATTAAGGAGAATTTATGTTTGTCAATGATTAGCAATATGAACTCAAAATACCCAAGTGGCGCTAAACCTGGTGAAACAAGTAGATGTTGAAAAGGTGCCTTATATAGCACAAATAGACCAGCTTGGTGAGTAATGGTAGAAGGAGGGGCTGTGGGAAGCTAACTATGAGCAGGACTTGGAAGGAATGGAAGAACAGAGAAGAACCCTGCTATTTCAAGGTTCTAATCAAAAACATTCTGTGTTATTGAAAAGAAGAAAATGATCTTTTTCTTAACTTAGTTAAACCCAAATGTTCCAGCCTCAACAACCAATGACTAAAAAATATCCAAGTACTGTGAGCTACAGCCTCACAAGACTAGCTTGACCCCAGAAAATCATTCCCTTCCTCTCTGACCTTCCTGTGTCCTTATGGGTGCTGTCTCCAGGCTGTCCTAGATGGAACGGGTCTTCCATCTTCTTCCATCTGGATGCTCTATAAAGCTACCGCGCCATAGCTGTCTATTTGTCAATGGCCCTTATGAGGTTTCTGCATTGATGCCTCAGTATTACACAAGGGTGGAGAGCTTCAGGGTGTGAAGGTGTACTCTATACCCTTAGGTACACTTCATTCCATGCAGGAGGACCTAGGTTATAAACTTTAAAAGACAGGTTCATTGAATATACAGTGTGGGCAGGAGTACTGCTGGGAAATACTGCAGTCAGCACCATCTGACACGATGCTGGTCAACCAATCCTATCTGACAGCTACGTAAAGGACTGCTCATCCCAGTGACTAAATCTGTCAGAGGCCTTCAATAATTTTTCTTCCTTTGCAGTGGAAGTCTGACTCCATGAGCCTATACAGTGAAGTCCACATCTTTCCTGGGTGCACAGTGGAATGCTATTTGGAGCAGACTGCAGCTTTATTGACAGAAACCAGCCACCATCCTCATGATTATGTGTACTTTGCATCAGAATTTGGTTAGTCCTTCATTTATACGTGTAGATTACTTAGCTCTAAAGAATGTTTTCAGGAATTCTAACATCATCCCTATTTCGTTTTGTGTAAAGTTTCTTTCACTACATGGTGATCTCTGTTATGACTTTTCTATTCTGTTTCGTTATCTGCGTGTACATTTCTCTGTTAACAGAGAACAATATTAATATTGTTCATCATTGATCTGTGTGTATATCATTCTGTTAATACTGCCTAGCTTAAATTATTTAAGATACAAAATATTGTTGAGGATTATTGATCCAATTGTATTTTTCAAAAATTCAGATATCCTTTTTTTCCTTTCGCATAAAGTTTACATAACATTTTCTACTTCTACAAAAATTTTGGGTAGGCTTCTGGAGGCATGGCATTAAATTTATGTATAAATCTAAGGAGAATTAACAACTTTACTATGTTGGCTCTTCTATGCATATTATGCTTTTTACTAGATTTTTAATTTATTCATCAGAACTTTATAGTTTTTTACATATAAGGTTTACATGTTTTGCTAGATTTGCATAAGGGCTTTCTTTTGGATTAATATTTTAATTCTGACATTTATGTGTACATTGCTAGTGTATAGAAATAAAATACCTCCATGAGTAGACAGAAAAATAGACATGGTATATCAGTCAGTACTCTCTAAGGAAACAGAACTGACAGAATGAGTGTGTGTGTGTGTGTGTGTGTGTGTGTGTGTGTGTGTGTGTGTGTGAAGAAAGTTTATTAGGTTGACTTGAAGTATGTAGTCCAGGTAGCCTAACAATTGCTGTCTCAAAATGGAGAGGCATATAACTCTGTACTCACTTCCTGATGCCAGATGTCTCACTAGCCCCTCTCAGGCACTAGAATTCTGGCGGATTCCTGAAGAGTAGATGATCTTAAGTTTATGTTGGAACCAGAAGAAATTTATTCTCACACACATGAAGTAATCCTGCAGCACTAAGACAAACTTGTCAGTAAGAGTGAGGACCAACAAGCACAAGGCAAAGTTTGCTTCTTCTGGGTCCTTTTATCTCACTGTCACCTGAATATGCCCCCCCCCCCGACAGATTTAGGGTGTGACTGCCTGCTTTAAATAATCTGATCAAGAAAATCCCTTACATTCAGCTATTAAAAACAATGAATTCGGGCTGGTGAGATGGCTCAGCAGGTAAGAGCACCGATTGCTCTTCCAAAGGTCCTGAGTTCAAATACCAGCCTAGGGTGGCTCACAACCACTCATAATGAGATCTGACACCCTCTTCTGGTGTGTCTGAAGACAGCTACAGTGTACTTATAATAAATAGATAATAAATAAATCTTAAAAAAAAAAACCAAACCAATGAATTCATGAAATTCTTAGGCAAATGGATGGAAGTAGAAAATATCATCTTGAGTGAGGTAACCAAATCACAAAAGAACACACATGGTATGCACTCATTGATAAGTGGATATCAGACCAAAATTTTGGAATACTCAAGATACAATTCACAGACCACATGACGCTCAAGCAGAAGGAAGCCCAAAGTGTGGATACTTCTGTCCCTCTTAGAAGGGGGATCAAAATACCCATAGAAGGAGATACAGAGACAAAAGTATGGAGCAGAGACTGAAGGAAAGGCCATCCAGAGACTGCCCCACCTGGGATCCATTCCATATACAGTTACCAAACCCAGACACCAGTCTGATATAGCTGTCTCCTGAGAGGCTCTGCCAGTACCTGACAAATACAGAGGTGGATGCTCTCAGCCAACTATTGGACTGAGCACAGGATCCCCAATGGAGGAGCTAGAGAAAGGACCCAAGGAGCTGAAGGAGTTTGCAGCTCCATAGGAGGAACAACAATATGAACCAACTAGTACTCCCAGAGCTCCCAGGGACTAAACCACCAATCAAAGAGTACACATGGATGGACCCATTGCTCCAGCTCCATATGTAGCAGAGGATGGCCTTGTGGGACATCAATGGGAGGAGAGGCTCTTGGTCCTGTGAAGACTTGATGCCCCAGTGTAAGGGAATGCCAGGATAGGGAAGCAGAAGTGGTGGGTTAGTGATCAGGGGGAGGGAGGATGTGATAGGGGGGTTTTCGGAGGGGAAACAAGGAAAGGGGATAACATTTGAAATGTAAGAAAATATCTAGTAAAAAAACTTAAAAATATAGAAAAAGAAAAGAAAATCCCTTACAGAAGTGCTTAGCAGCTCAGGTCGTAATTGACTACAGACATAGTCAAGTAGACAATCGAGATGAAATATCACACAAAGACAGATGTAAAAGAGGTTATAAAATCTAGCGACTTTACTAAATGTGCTATTTCTAAGAATTTTCTTCTAGATTCCTTAGGTTGCCTGGCATAGATCTGTATGCAGTCAAACAATGGATGGGCGATCTTCTCCTTTCTAATCTGTTTGCTTTTGTTTCCCTTTGTTTGCTTCAGTATGGGTGAAATCCTTCAGTACTATTTTGAATGAGAGTAGTGACAGCAAGTATCTTGTTTTTGGGAAAGCACATGTTCCCTCATCATTAAATACAACAAAATGTATTTATCAAGTTAAAGATGGTATCCTCTTAGTTTTCTGGGGAGCTTTTCAAAAAGTGGGTATTGAATTAGTCAAGTGCTTTCTCTCACCAGATGATACTATTATATGAATTGTTTTCCCTTTGATTATTAATATTGAGGATCCTTTTAGTTTTAAGATGTTTATTAACATTGAACTCCTGGAATAAAATATACTTCACTGTGGTAAATAATTTATTTTATATATTGACAAATTCTATTTGTTAGTGGATGTTGCCACATAATGATATTGATCCATTCTTTTTCTTTTTTCTGTGTCATGTATGTCTGGTTTTTAAAGTTGGAGAATAAAGGCAGGATTCATTAAAATGAATTCAAATGTTTATTAGATTTTCTGGAGGAGAATGTGTAAACTTGACATTAGTACACTTATGCATTTCAAAGAGTTCTCTAGTGAATTCTTTTTGACCTGGAGATTGCTCTTTCGGAAGCTTAACATTATTGATTTCCTGTATTTACTAGGTATTAGGTAGTACTCTATGAAAGGTACTTACTTCATTCCAGGTTCACTGTGATGCTTGGGACTCCCCAGGAATTAGACTATTTTATCTAAGTTTTTAGCTTTGGGATACGGAATTAGTCACAGTATTCCCATGTTTCCATTTTAATGTATGTCATAGCATCCCTTGTTTCATTTCAGGTGCCCACCAACCTGTTTATCTCTGGCTCCTCTTTTATAAGTCTTATTCGAGCTTTGCCAATCCAACTGATGCTTTTAATCACCTTTTCATTTCATTGATTTCTCTCATTTTTCTGTTTTCAAACTGATTGATTTCTGCCACTTAGTATTTCCTTCATTCTATTTGTCTTTACTTCTCTGACTTATTTACTTGTATATCTATTTTGTTTCTTTATTTACTTGTTTTTTGATTTTTGTGTTTTGAGACAGGGTTTCTCTGGGTAGCCCTGGCCTCACACTCAGAGACCCACGTGCCTCTCATCCTAAATTCTGGGATTAAATGAGTGGGCCACCATCTCCTGGTTGTCTTTTCTTAGGTTTTAACATAGAACCTTGGTTTAAATGATTGATTTGCAGATTTTTCACATTTCAATGTAAATATTTAGTGCCATAAATGTCTCTATTGATACTAGTTCACCCATGTTCCATATTTTTATATGCTTTACTATCATTTTATTCAATTTTACATACATTTTAAATCATTTATGATTTTCTTCACTCCAATGAGTCATTTGAGAATGATTTTTTTTAAATTTCTGTTGTTGCTCTCTAGTTTATTTCTGTAAGATTTGTAATTATTTTAAATTTACTCAAGTTTGTTTTATGACCAGTATTATACCATCATAATATGTGTCTCACCAAACTATGAAATGAGGATCTGCTGTTGGGCAACATGTACTATACATGTTCCACGTATGAACAAGATAGGTAAGGACACCAGAGTTTCAGATTCCATGCTGGGTAAGGCTGTAGACGGAAAGGAAATTGCATAGAAACCAGGACAAATCAGCAAAGTGGTGATTTGTATTGTGATGAGAACATAGTGCCTGCTCCAAAGATGCAAGACGAGGGCTTTATGATTGTACGAGACGAGGTGTTAAGCCGGGAAGCCCAGGAAACCGTATGCCCAATTCAAGAAAGGGTTTGTTTGTTTGCTTGTTTGCTTGTTTTCGTTATTCTACTTCGCTTTATCTTCCTTTTATCTTTGTCTGTCTGAATCTATGAAACTACAGGAGGGATCCATATTCTTAGTAAAGCGTTCCAGAACATTACTGCTAGGAAGAAAAAGTGCACCTGATATGACAGTCACACTAAGTTCTGAGCTGGAGAATAATCTGATGAGGCTGAGGAAAAGGAGACTGAAAAGAAACTACAAGCAGAAAGGCCACACCAGGAAGCTAGGCTGAGCAGATGTGATCTCAAGAGTGCTCACGGAAAGTACCAGTAAATTTAAATCTCCACTCACAGTGGAGATTACTCAGCAGGCATCTGTGATGTTTGATGTCACTTAGACCTTTAAAAATACTGAGTAAACATGGAACTCTTCCATATGTTCATTATAGTTATATATTTATCACACACTTAAGAGGAAGACTAAAATAATTTATGTAATTAATTAAAAAATAAACCAATTGCATGCTAACGTAAACAATATATTTATTTATTTTTTTAAAAAATCATTTATTTTCCAAACAAAACATTTGTGCAAATAAAGACATACAATTAAATGAGATGGCTGGGTTTCTCCACTCTGCTTTTCCATGTACTTAAGAAAATAGAAAGAAAGATCAGCTTTATATTTTTAAAAGTAGGTATTGATATATTCTTCTCTGATAGTATATCAGATGATGTTAACAGTTGGAAGGCTCTTATAGATTAGTTGCCATGGGGACTTTAAAGCCATATGACTGGACATTTCATTTCTGTGTCATTAATATTTTTTGCTCTGCCTTTCAATGGCCCTCTTGCCCAAAGCATGGTTTTGTGTCACTTATTTAGTCCCTTAAATTTTCCAGATTTCAATATATTTCCTTATATGTTTTTATTTTCCTTTTAATAATTTGATGTTTATTTTAGACAATTTCATTTTATATATATTTTCACCTTACCTCTATTACCCTTTTTTGCACTTTTCTCACTTTCTTTGGGACAATTCTTTTTCTAATACTACTTTATGTATTAAAAATAAGTAGGCTTTCTATTACTGATACTATAAAAACTAGCCAGCAGAGAAGTTTCTTGTTCAATTCCATCCTGATCGCTCTATGTTCTGCAATGAAAGTATGTGGTATTTTTAGTAATAAGGTCCTACTGCTGAGTGCTGGTATGTAACAATAGTCTGTGTTGATTGGGGGCCTCTGAGTCTTTACTGCCCAGCAACTCCCAGTGAGGTATCCCACATCTGTTATTTGCTTGTTTATTTATATTATTACATGTCTTTTTCTGGCTAACTTTATGTCAACTTGACATACACTAGAGTTATCTGAAAAGCGATAACCTCGTTTGAGAAAATGCTTCTATAAGATCCAGCTGTAAGGCATTTTCTTAGTGATTGATGGGAGAGGGCCCAGCTCATTTTAGGTTGTACCATTCCTGGGCTGGTGGTCCTGGGTTCTATAAGAAATCAGGCTGAGCAAGCCATGAGGAGCAAACCAGTAAGCAGCACCCCTCCATGACGTCTGCATCATTCTCCAAGTTCTACCCTTGAGTTTCTACCCTGACTGCTTTTGAGGACAAACTATTTTATGGAAATGTAGGTGAAATAATCCCTTTCCTTCTCCCAAGTGCTTTGGTTATGGTATTTCATCATAACAATAGTATCCCTAACTAAGAAAAGTGTGCGTGTGTGTGTGTTTGTGTGTACTCTATCATTCTCTATTATTCACACTGAATGTCACATTGAACTGTGTGCTTAAATAAACTGTAATTTGCTATTCCCCACCCACCACCCTTCACTAGACTGACAATCAGCAAGCCCTAAAGACTGTTTTGTCTTTGTCCACTTCCCCAGTACTGGATAGGTAGGCAGCCACACTCAGGTTTTTACATGCATTCTGTGAACCCAATTAAATCCTACACTTGTAAGCAAGAACTTGGTTTAAGCCGTTTACTTCATTTTTGTTTTGCAAAATGTTTTGCCAAATGCTCAGATTTCAATAACCTTAATGTTCTTAGTCTTGCTTAAAAAAGTAGTGCTCCATGACATATTAAAAAAAGATGTGGACCTTGAGCGCAAGCTCTGCAGCCAGTCCCACAACACTCAGAGGAAGCTCCACTCCCAGGTGACCTGACAAGCCCAGGATCACAGGATCCCAGAATCACAGCTTGACTCTGAGGAGTTCTGACACAACCAGGATCACAGGAAAGACAGGCTCCAGTCAGATTTAGCAAGGGCAGGTAGCACTAGAGATATCCAGATGGCAGGGGGCAAGCATAAGAAAATAAACAACACAAACCAAGGTCACTTGGCATCATCAGAACCTAATTCTCCCACCATAGCAAGTCCTGGACACACCATTACACCGGAAAAGCAAGATTCAGATATAAAAATCACTTCTCATGGTGATGATACAGGACTTTAAGAAAGACATAAATAGCACCCTCAAAGAAATACAAGAGAACACAGGTAAACAGCTAGAAGCCCTTCAAGAGGAAACACAAAAATCCCTTAAAGGTTTTCAGGAAAACACAATCAGACAGGTGAAAGAAATGAGCAAAACCATCCAGAATCTAAAAATGGAAATAGAAACAATAAAGAAAACAGAAAGAGAGACAACCCTGGCTATACGAAACCTAGGAAAGAAATCAGGAATCATAGATGCAAACATCACTGTCTTAGTCAGGGTTTCTATTCCTGTACAAACATCATGACCATGAAGCAAGTTGGGGAGGAAAGGGTTTATTTAGCTTACTTCCACATGGCTGTTTATCACAAGGAAGTCAGGACTGGAACTCAAGCAGGTCAGGAAGCAGGAGCTGATGCAGAGGCCATGGAGGGATGTTCCTTACTGGCTTGCTTCTCCTGGCTTGCTCAGCCTGCTCTCTTATAGAACCCAAGACTTCCAGCCCAGGGATGGCACTACCCCTTTGATCACTAATTGAGAAAATGCCCCACAGCTGGATCTCATGGAGGCATTTCTCCAACTGAAGCTCACTTCTCTGTGATAACTCCAGCCTGTGTCAAGTTGACACACAAAACTAGCCAGTACAATTGACCCCTTGTCAACTTGACACACAAACACATCACTATTAAGCCTTAACCCTTATGTTCTTATTCATCCCCAAGATCTAAAGTCCCACAGTCTTTACATATTAAAAGTTCAATCAATTTAAAATGTCCAATATCTTTTAAAATTCAAAGTCTCTTAACTGTGGGCTCCACTAAAATACATTCTTCCTTCAAGAGGGAAAAATATCAGGGCACAGTCACAATCAAAAGCAAAACCAATGTCTGGGATCCAACTCACGATCTTCTGGGCTCCTCCAAGGGCTTTGGTCACTTCTCCAGCTCTGCCCTTTGTAGCACACATCTTTATCTTCTGGGCTCCAGATGTCTGTACTCCATTGCTGCTGCTGTCCTTGGTGGTCACTGTATGGTACTGGCATTCCCAAAGCACTGCTGTAACTAGGCTTTACCAGTAGCCTCTCATAGACTGTCTTCACGGTGCCAAGCCTCAACTCCTTTGCATGACACCTTCAGTCCTGGGCCATGAATTGCAAACTGAGGCTGCACCTTCACCAATGGCCTTCCATGGCCTCTCACTGCTGAGCCTCAGCTGCTCTCCATGACCCCTTCATGCTGTCAAAACCAGTACCACCTGGGTGACTCTTACACATTACCAAG
>JADRCD010168657.1:1512-21691 GCA_019843815.1 Montemys delectorum | reverse complement strand
CACCCTGTATAGTCCTTGATTGGTGGTTGGGTCCCTGGGAGCTCTGAGGGTACTAGTTAGTAATTGTTGTTCGTCCTAAGGGGCTGCAAACCCTTCAGCTCCATAGAACCTTTCTCTAACTCCTTCATTGGGGACCGTGTACTCAGTTCAATGAATGGCTGTGAGCCTCTACATCTGTATTAGTCAGGTATTGTCAGAGCCTCTTAGGAGATAGCTATATGCTTGTCCTTCCTTCCATCTCTGCTCTATAGTTAATCTCTGCCACTCCTTCTGTGGGTGTTTGATTCCCCTTTTTAAGAAGGAATGAAATGTCCACCTTTTAGTCTTCCTTCTTCTAAAGTTTCTTGTGGTTTGTGGGTCGTTCTTCCTGTAATCCAAACTTCTGGGCTAATAACCACTTATCAAAGAATGCATACCATGTGTGATCTTTTGTGATTGGGTTACCTCACTCAGGATGATACTCTCCAGATCCATCCATTTCCCTAAGAATTTTATAAATTCATTGTTTTTAATAGCTGAGTAGTACTCCATTGTGTAGATGTACCACACTTTCTGTATCCATTCCTCTGTTGAGGGACATCTGGGTTGTTTCCAGTTTCTGGCTATTATAAATAAGGCTGCTATGAACATGGTGGAGCATGTGTCCTTATTACATGATGGAGCGTTTTGTGGGTATATGCTCAGGAGTGGTATGGCTGGGTCCTCTGGTAAAACTATGTCCAATTTCCGGAGGAACCGCCACACTGATTTCCAGAGTGGTTGTACCAGTTTGCAATCCCACCAGCAATGAAGGAGTGTTCCTATTTCTCCGCAGCCTCTCCAGCATCTGCTGTCACCTGAGTCTTTTATCCTAGCCATTCTGACTGGTGTGAGGTGGAATCTCAGAGTTGTTTTGATTTGCATTTCCCTGATGACTAAGGATGTTGAACATTTCTTTAGGTGTTTCTCAGCCATTTGGTGTTCATCAGTAGAGAATTCTTTGTTTAGCTCTATGCCCCATTTTTTAATAGGGTTATTTGGTTCTCTGGAGACTGACTTCTTGAGTTCTTTGTATACATTGGATATTAGCCCTCTATCAGATATAGGGTTGGTAAAGATCTTTTCCCAATTTGTTGATTGCCGTTTTGTCCTATTGACAGTGTCTTTTGCCTTACAGAAGCTTTGCAACTTTATGAGGTCCCATTTGTCAATTCTTGATCTTATAGTAGAAGCTATTGGGGTTCTCTTCAGGAAATTTTCCCCTGTGCCTATTTGCTTGAGGTTCTTCCCCACTTTACTTTCTATTAGTTTCAATGTATCTGGTTTGATGTGGAGGTCCCTGATCCACTTGGACTTGAGCTTTGTACAAGGCAAAAGGAATGGGTCGATTTACATTTTTCTACATGTTGACCACCAGTTGAGCCAGCACCATCTGTTGAAAATGCTGTCTTTTGTCCACTGTATGGTTTTAGCTCCTTTGTCAAAGATCAAGTGACCATAGGTGCATGGGTTCATTTCTGGGTCTTCAATTCTGTTCCATTGATCTACCTGCCTGTCACTGTACCAATACCATGCAGTTTTTATCACAATTGCTCTGTAGTACAGCTTAAGGTCCGGGATTGTGATTCCACCAGAGGTTCCTTTATTGTTGAGAATAGTTTTGGCTATCCTGGGTCTTTTGTTGTTCCAGATGAATTTGCAAATTGCTCTTTCTAAGTCTGTGAAGAATTGAGTTGGAATTTTGATGGGGATTGCATGGAATCTGTAGATTGCCTTCGGTAAGATGGCCATTTTTACTATATTAATCCTGTGTTGGCATGACTTTTATCTGCTTACACAAGACTGCTGGCTCCAGTGTCAACCTAACATCTTTCCCAATACACAGCAATCTCGAGCTTCATGGATCTAGGTAGAAATTCTAAGTATCCAAGATGCAGATTAACTTTATTATTACTACTACTATTATTATTATTAGCATGTGTTTCAGTTAGTCAACATCTGTAATAAAAAAGATTTATTTTTGCTTTCTATGTATACCTGTGCCTGAGTGAATGCATGTGTACTACATGCATGCAGAGGAGCCTGCAGAGGAGAGGACACTGGATCCCCTGGAACTGGGCTAAGAGGCAGTTGTGAACTGGCAATTGAATCTGGGTCCTCTACAAAGCAGCAAGTACTCTTAACCACTGAGCCATTTCTCTATTCTCATCATTTTTTAATATTGATAAAATGATGTGTGCTTTTAAAACTTTACTCTTAATCCTCAAATGACTAATTTTTGTGTTTTCACCATCCTTGTGGATATGTGCTGAGTGATAGAAAATCTGTTGCCTGGCATGATGTCCCCAGATGATCAACCATGGCATGATGTCCCCAGATGATCAACCATGGCAGACCCGCCTTCTTTCTTTAGCAGCCATATTACAGGTAAGTATCTGTCCTACTTTCATTTCTATTGTTATGATAAAAACAATAATGTACTTAGAGAATTTATTTTGACTTACAATTACAGGTTACAGCACATGGTTGTGAGAAAGTCAAGGCAGAAACTTCAGCCAACGAGTCTCATTATACCCACAGTAAAGAGTAGAGATAGATGAGCTCGTGCATGTATATTTGCTTGTGCTTAGCATGATTGTCTTCTGTTATACTGTACAGAAGTTTCTAACTAGGGAATGGTGTTGCCCTTAGTGGGCTGGTTCCTCTCACATAAATTAACCCAATTAAGACAACCTCCCACAAACATAGCCACATTAAAAGTCTCTTTCCCAGATAATTCTAGGTTGTGTCAAGTTGACAGTTAAATTAATCATCACAGTGTCCTTTTTAGAAGACACAGCCAAGAGTAGTGTGAGAGTACTCAAGACTCAAGAAAGCATTTGCCTTATGCAGAAAGCATATATCTTAGACAGGCTTAGTTCAAGTTTGAGTCACTGCTACTGGCCTTGAGCTCCTTGCAAATAACTTAGCAAGATACATTAAAGGAGGTGTTTAAACAGTGATGCACATGGAACTGGGCAATGTATTGATCAGTTCATGGAAATGTGATTGGGATCTTCCAGAATCTGAGTCCTGCATTTTCACAAAGAGAAACGGTCCTATGTTGGTTAAGTCAGTGTTCTATCATGAATTCATAATTCAGGGGGAAATAAAGATCTAATGAAAAGATAACTAAGAGTACATATAAGCCATTAAGAGTAACACCAGAACATTCAGTCCCACCCTGTATAGTCCTTGATTGGTGATTGGGTCCCTGGGAGCTCTGAGGGTACTAGTTAGTAATTATTGTTCGTCCTAAGGGGCTGCAAACCCTTCAGCTCCATAGAACCTTTCTCTAACTCCTTCATTGGGGACCGTGTACTCAGTTCAATGAATGGTTGTGAGCCTCTACATCTGTATTAGTCAGATATTGTCAGAGCCTCTCAGGAGATAGCTATATGCTTGTCCTTCCTTCAGTCTCTGCTCCATAGTTAATCTCTGCCACTCCTTCTAGGAGGAAAGGGCCTCGGCCTTGTGAAGGTTCTGTGCCCCAGTGTAGGGGAATGCCAGGGCCAATAAGTGGGAGAGGGTGGAGTGGCAGGCATGGGGAGGGGGGAGGCAAAAGGAGTTTGTTCTTGTTGTTTTTGTTTGTTTGTTTGTTTGTTTTTGGAGGGGAACCTGGGAAAAGGAAAATTTACATGTAAATAAAGAAAATATCTAATAAAAAATACATTAAAAAAAAAAAGAGTAACACCAGTCATATTAACTGATGGAGAGGGGCCAGAAAATAAAAAAAACATTCCAAAGTATAGGAGATGGATGTATTGTGGTCTGAATGTGAAATGCACCTGATAGGTTTGGATACATGGCCTCTGACTGATGATATTATTTGGAAGATTGTGAAGACTTTAGGGCGTGGAGCCTCACTGGAGGAAGTGGATCACTGGAGTGGACTTTGAAGTTTTCTAGGTGAGCTCCAGCTCCTGGCTTCCCTTTGCTTTCTGTTCTACCAAGACGTAATGAGGCGAGGATTCCAAGCTGCAGGCTGTGGCTGCGATATGCTTCTTCCCTTCCAGGAAGCCCTGGAACTGTAAGCCAAAGCATCCGTTCTCCTTTACATTGCTTCTTGTTGACTATTTGGTCACTTGCACAACACAAACAACCAAGGCAGACACAGTTTTGCCTTAGACTGTGGAGAAAGAAATAAGGGAGTCATATGGTAAGAAAAACTGAAGGCAGACGGGAATGCAAAGCTGAGCAAAGCCACATTCAAGGAGTTGAGGTCATCTCCTAACAGTGATGGGATGACTAGAAGCTGAAGTCGTAAAGTAGCTTAGCCACCCAGAAAAACTTGGGTTGAAAACAAAATGACATCTACCGGGGAAGAGTCAGAAACACAAGCAAGCTTCCCTTCTGGCTGTGCTTCTTCGTGCTAATGCAGAAAAACAATGTTTATCAGCAAGATTTGTGGTAACCATTGTGGAGTGTGTAAGAGGTCAGAAATGACATTTTCCCCAAGACTTTAACCGGCTTCTAAATTGTATGAGTAGTGACAGAACTATAATTTTCAGGTCAAAAGTGTATGTTCTTGATACTAAAGTAAGTTATGTGTTTTCAGGTGCCGGTCCATATGCTGTTAAAGAAATTTAATGATTTTTGGCATCTCTCATTGACTAGTAATTGACAATTATTTATTGACTACCTAGGAGAGGCTAGCATCAAGAATACAGAGTAAATGAGATACACCCTCAGCCATCAAGACCCTTCCTGCGGCTGAAGTATACTACCAAGGAGACAGTTGTGTTCCAGAGTGGTGTGTGCTGCATTGGGATGGACACAGGGTACACAGGGCAGTTAAGCAACCCACACTCAGGCTAGAGGTTCAGAGATAAGAGTTCTAAGCCGAGATACTGTGGCTAGAAATAGCTGGTTGGGAAAGAAGAGTGTTCTGTCTGAAACAACGATCCAAAGACACAACCATGTAGAACTGTCCAAATCAATGTCAAAATACCTACTTTATCCTATGTTATATTGCTCTTTTATTTGGTTTATTTGAGCTTTCAATTTTCAGCAGTTGGCTCTTTTCAGAAATTCTGTCTGTGTCTTCCAGCTTCATATCTGGGTGGATTTCCTTATTTCATTCATCTTGTTTTTGTCTTCTTGGAGTTGTTTGAACACACTTCAGATTATTCTTTTGAATTCTTTGTCTGGTCCATTTCCCAGGTCCTTTTTATTAGTTGCTATTATTATAGGGTTAGTAATTTGTGGAGGACACATGTTGTCCTGGTTTTTCCTGTTGTTTCTGTTTCTATGCTAGGCTGTCCTTTGTTAATTGAACTTGCTTCCTCCTTCTCCCCACTCCCAACCCTCTTTCCTTTCTTTCTTGTTCAAGTTGTCGTTCTTCTTTCAATGGAAGTGTTAACAACATTTAGGAAAGAACTAAACAGTCTTAGTAAAATAGAGATGTGCATTTTCTTCTGCGAGGCACACAGAGGCAAAACCACAATTCTCACCTCAAAGGTGATAAGAAATAGTTTATTAGGAGCCAAATATGTGTGGCTCTGGTCCAGGAATTTCCTGTTATCCTTGTTGTTTTTTTTTTTTATAGCAACAGAACTAAGAAAGTCATAAATCAAGGCACTAGTGAATCTTTGACACTGTCTGATGACATTCTTAACTTCTGTGTGGGTAAGCAAAGTGCTCTTCTAGATCATTTACCTGGTGGCCACAACACTATCAGGTCAGGGGTATAGAGGAGGGCAAAAAAAAATGGCTATTAGGGCTAAAGGTGACACAAAATAATTTGGCCCTGGACTTGTAAAACATTCTAACCTCTCTGGAATCATGGAAGTTAAATGTCACTCGAAGGTTGAGTTTGATGGTACGGCTACTTTCTGGGAACTGCTTTTACAGGCTGATGTAGGAAGTTTGGGGCAGCATATTCTGGGTCCCTGACTGGTTGCAGGCGAGTGTGAGGGGTAGGGAGCTGTATAAGTGGGCTGGCCAGCGTGCCTGGGATGTGGTTCCAGGGTAGTGTAGGAGTGCCCGAGCAGAGGACCTCTGCAGGTGTGCTCCTGAAGCACTGTCTTAGGGTCTGTAAGTGCTTGCTGTAGGAGGGCCTGGCATGGCAACCTGTGCCTGGTAAGGGCTTCCAGGATTTGCAGGAGCTTCAAGAAGAGATGAAGGGTGAAGGAGGCCCTGAGGGCCAGTGACTGAAAAATGGTTCCTGAGTATGCAGGTGAGCCTAAACAGGAAAAGCCACTATGTCCTGCTTGCTGCGGGGCCTTTCTTGTGTTTTTTGAATAGTTGTTACTTGAGATGACTGCTCTATGCTCAGCACCTGGAATTCTTGTGCCAAAATGACATAACACAGGTGCCATTAAATTCCTAAGATATTATCACTAATATCTTAGGAATTACATTGTTATTCATTAATCTATGATGTGTTCTCCCGTTTTATTATTTCTAATTTTTATGTGTATGGAGCCATTCTCTGTGTGTGCGCTATGCTTGTGTGTTTTACGTGCATGCTGTTCACTGTGCTACTGTGTCACTCTCCACCTTATTCCTTTGAAACAGGATCTCTCATCAAATCTAGAGTTAACCTGTTAGTCAGCCCCAGCAGCGCCTTGCCTTTGCCCTGTATGGCACTGGGGTTACAGGAGCACATGTGGCTACATGACTATGCCTGGCTTTTATGTGGGTGCTGGGAATTTGAACTCACGCCCTCCTGTCTGTGCAGTAAGTGCTCATACCCACTGAATTGTCTCCCTACACCTTATTGTAATTATTTAAAAATTGGTTATAAATCATAATGGATCCTGACAAATGTATGGATGCTATACAGAAATGAAAAGAGCATTTATTACGAGTGCTTTCTCATTATCACTCATTCATCTATTACCAGACTATTTTAGGTTCCTTCACAAAGATGGTTTGAGAATCTATCTGCCATATGGAAAGGATTTGAGGTGAATCCCTCACTTGGCCTCCTTACCAACCAGCTTTTCTAAAGTGGTCTTCAGTACCCTTGAGCACTTTTTATAAGCCAATATTTCTCTCCCAAGGAAGGTTGCGACAAACCATCAACTGACAAGCCTCAATGTTAAGGAACCCGGCAAGGTTTGATGTTATAAGTACAGATATTTTTTGAGGGCTTATGCAGTTCTATAAATAGTCTCTCATGAATGCTCTTTTTGGAAATGTATATTTCAACTCAAGTAAACTTTACATTGGTTTTTTGATTGTGGTATGGGAGGTATAAGTGCTTTCAGATGTGTTGGGATTTTTTTTCCCTCTTCTTTGGCTTATGTTAAAACACTGCCTATACAACATCCCTTCGCTGCCAGGCTTTTCTGTCTAAGGCAGTTTACAATTGCCTAAAGGCCTTAAAAACTTCCCACACCTGTTCTTATTGTTTAAAAGCAATTTGGGGGTCTTGAGAGAAATGCCCTTGAGTTCTGTGATGTATGTTGTAAAACAGTCATTTTCTGATATTTTTAGTTAGTAATTCTAATATTTGTAATATTTTCTAATATTCTAATTCTCTAGTCATACATACATGTTGCAGGGAAAACAGCATATAAAATATATGGTCTAACTATGATTTCATTGGAACTGTTGAAGAGTCATGTGTAACATGAATTGATTTTAAAAGTTTGTTATTGGCTAAATGAGCACCTGTGTGCATGTGTTAAAGACATGAGCAGATGCTGGATGTCCTAAGAAATGTATTTATGTTGGAAGGTCTCCTTGCTGCTGCTGTGGTTCCAAGCCTAAACTGATACCTCATATAATGGGTATTTGGGACAATGCTTCTTAAAGTCATTTGATTAATAATTTGAACTGAATTCCTGCCCATTTTTTCCATTTGCTATTTGGTGTGGATTGTTGATTGAAGATATTGGGCTATTTAGTTTTATGAGGAGAATGGAATGTAAGATTAGTGAAAGATATCATTTTAAGTAGATTTTAGGAGCAGGAAAGAAGACAAACTACCACTTTATTAATTTGGCATTATAGATGTGAGTTAAGTGTCTGGGCTGCCGAAGGAGACACTGTCTTTAAAACAAACAAATGAAAACAAACAAAGCAAACTTAATAACAACAAAGCCATAGAAATGCAGAAGAGAAAATATTTTAAATGGAAAATGTTTTTTTCTAAAGAATTTCTACTTCTTTTAATATGAATTAAACATTTCCAGAAGTAGAAATGAGCAAAACAGGACAATATATGGTAAAAACTGGAGGAAAGTTGGAAAACATATTCACCTTAGCCTGAAAGTGCTAGAAAGTGGGTGTCAGTAATCAATAAGGCTTCCCTGGGATGATTCCTAACCCTTATACTCACGTACATTATAGGCTTTCGTTGAAAAACTCAAGTTGGAAAAATTCTCAGTAATCTTCATACACTGTAGTGGATGTATCAAACTGTGGCCTGCATTCGGGACAAGCCGTGTTTCCATGAAGGGGCCACATTGTCAAAGCTAGTTCATGCAGATTGTACTGGGACATGTTTGAAGTCATTTTCTATTGTATAAAATGTAAACAGTTTAAAAAAGCTATTCCTGGTACTTCACTGCCTGCAGCACTGCAGCACTGCAGCAAGTCATAGCTAATTGCTAAGTATAGATCTATTCTGGTAGCGCACTTAATGACTGCTGGCCTAGAGGACCCTGGTTGTGCTAAACACCCAAGTCTTATGAGTTATCAGGAATTTGCTGTTAGCAGTAAAAAGTGGCATCTCAGGACCTTACTTAATTGCAACATGGGGACTTTATGGGATTGAGCTGTTCACCGAGCAGCACAATTGATTATGTTTCTGAGATGAGTGTTCTTGATGGAATTTTGAAATCAATACATCCTTTTGCATTAGGACTTTAAATCATTTCTTTTTTTTAGTGGAGGTGCTGGTGGCTCATCTGGGACTATAATTTGATAAATAATGAATTATAATAATGATTATATTTCACCCGGGGTTTTCTGGGAGCTCTGGTTGAGTTACACTTCTAGAGCTCTAGAATTAGGACTTGTACATCACTGAATGGACATGCTAGTAATAACATAGGGATCATTTTCTTGATCTTACTGACCAAGGCGATGGTTTTTTTTATTTTGTTTTTTTATTAGATATTTTCTTTATTTACATGTCATATGATTTCTCCTTTCCCAGTTTCCCCTCCAAAAAACAAACAGACAAACAAACAAACAAAAAGAACAAGAACAAACCCCTGTTGTTTCCCCCCTCCCCATGCGTGCCACCCCACCTTCTCCCACTTATTGGCCCTGGCATTCCCCTACACTGGGGCACAAAACCTTCACAGGGCCAAGGGTCTCTCCTCCTATTGATGATTGACTTTGCAATCTTCTACTATACATATGCTGCCAGAACAATCAGTCCCACCATGTATAGTCCTTGGTTGGTGGATGAGTCCCTGGGAGCTCTGAGGATACTAGTTAGTTCATATTCTTGTTCGTCCTAAGGGGCTGCAAACTCTTCAGCTCCTTTGGTCCTTTCTCTAGCTCCTTCATTGGGGACCGTGTACTCAGTTCAATGGATGGCTGTGAGCCTCTACATCTGTGTTAGTCAGGTATTGTCAGAGCCTCTCAGGAGATAGCTATATTAGGCTGGCTTGTTCTTCCTTTAGTCTCTGCTCCATAGTTAGTCTCTATAACTCCTTCTGTGGGTATTTTGTTCCCCCTTTTAAGAAGGAATGAAATGTCCACATTTTGGTCTTCCTTCTTCTTGAGTTTCTTGTGGTTTGTGGGTTGTTCTTCGTGTATTCTGAACTTCTGGGCTAATAACCACTTATCAGAGAGTGCATGCCATGTATGTTCTTTTGTGATTGAGTTACCTCACTCAGGATGATATTCTCCAGATCCATCCATTTCCCTAAGAATTTCATAAATTCATTGTTTTTAATACCTGAGTAGTACTCCAGTGTGTGGATGTACCACAGTTTCTGTATCCATTCCTCTGTTGAGGGACATCTGGGTTGTTTCCAGTTTCTGGCTATTATAAATAAGGCTGCTATGAACATGGTGGAGCATGTGTCCTTATTACATGTTGGAGCATCTTCTGAGTATATGCCCAGGAGTGGTATAGCTGGGTCCTTCGGTAGAACTATGTCCAATTTCTAGAGGAACTGCCACACTGATTTCCAGAGTGGTTGTACCAGTTTGCAATCCCACCAGCAATGAAGTAGTGTTCCTCTTTCTCCACAACCTCTCCAGCATCTGCTGTCACCTGAGTTTTTTATCCTAGCCAATCTGACTGGTGTGAGGTGGAATCTCAGAGTTGTTTTGATTAGGTGAATATTTTTTTAAAAAAATTTTTATTCTTTATTTCAATTCTAAAAGTTGAATATTTTTATTCAATATTTCATCTGATGTGTTTTGATAATAGTCACTTCAGTTCTTCCCAGACTTCCTATATCTTTCTATCTTTTTCATATACCCTTTCTTATTTTATTTACTTATTTTAAGATTTATTTATTTATTTTATGTATAGGAGTACACCATTGCTGTCTTCAGACACACCAGAAGAGAGCATCAGATCCCATTACAGATGGTTGTGAGCCACCATGTGATTGCTAGGAATTGAAATTAGGACCTCTAGAAGAGCAGTCAGTGCTCTTAACTGCTGAGCCATCTCTCCAGCTCTCCTTTCCTATTTTAAAAATAAGCCATCAAGTTAAATTTGTGCTGCTCATATACTACATGAGCGTTCTTTAAAGAAAAGCCTTTTAACTTGGAGACTCTTTCATCTAGCTCTTGATTTGAGTAATCCTGCACAATCATGCACACATGCTCACACACACATATTCAGGTAGACACACGCACACATATATGCACACTCATGCATAAATATGTACAAACACATGTAACAAACACCCTGTGTGTTTCAGAGAGAGAGAGAGAGAGAGAGAGAGAGAGAGAGAGAGAGAGAGAGAAAGAGAGAGAAAGAGAAAACGTGTCCCATGCAAACGTTTTTTTCTTCTTCTTCTTGCTCCACTGTGGCTATGGGTAAACACCCTTTCCTGAGAATTTCTTGTAACTCACAGGTCAGGTTTGGTGTGTGGCCCACAGTGTAGCAATGAGACCTGCACAGACTGTTGTGTTTCTCTGCTAGTCAGAGGTGCAAAGGGAGCTGCCCTGATGTTACTGAGCTGCCTTGTCTGGATATTTCATGCATCAATTTGTTTTCATGATTCTGACTTTGGGAAATTTTTGAAGAAGTCACGTATTCTGAGGTGAATATTAAATAAAAGAATTAAAAAGGAAAAAGAGGTAGAGCAGAGCCAGAATCTGAATTTCTGCTTGGTTTAATGAGTTTCTGGAGCTTTTAAAAAAAAAGGCTTATTTTATTATATTCATATTTTATCATAGATTATTGTACTTCTTTGTCTCTGTGTCTCTCTGTCTCTGCCTCTGTGTCTCTATTTTTGTCTCTCTGTCTCTCTCTCTTACATTTTTTATTTGAGAAAGCTTTCTCTGTGTAGCTCTGACTGTCCTGAAACTCACTCTGTAGATCAGGCTGAACTTGAACTCACGGAAATCCACCTGCCTCTGCCTTCTGAGTCCTGGGATTAAAAGAGTGTACCACTAGATTTTTGTACTTTTCCAATAGCTCTTGGTACAAACAACAGATTAGATTTTCTAAGACTGAATCTGTTGGATCAGAGAACAGAATTAGAGGAAAGAAATTGTATAGTGTACTTACTGAGTTTTGATATTTGTTCATCTCTAAAATATCTTTACTAGAGTATTATGTAATTGCATTTACAGTAATAATTTATGAAGTTTAGAGTGGGTGTTCTTATTAATTCTCACTTCATAGACCAGTGCTCTGTGACCAGCCTCACATGAAGGACTCTGAGGAGGAAGAGGCGAATCCTAAGAAACACTTTCACAAAATCTTGATCATTTGTCATATCTGGACACTTTAAATTCAGAGCAGAGCTGTGATTATGGTGCTGGTGGGCCCACAGATGAGTTCAATTGAAGAATTATTTAATCACTGAATGGAAATGAGGACATGACCACTCCAAGATATGTTTGAGGGGAAGGTTTTTATTGTAGATATGTGAGGGAGAAGAGCCAGAGACATCTGGAAGAGTCCAGAGTGGGGAGAGACAATAGTAGACTAGACATGACCAGCAGACTGGAGAGGACTGGAGAGACTGAGGGGAGATGGAGACAGGGAGAGTGAGAGAGGAAGAGAGAAGAGAAGGAAAAATGGATCAAGAGAGAGCCAAGGGAACCAAGAGAGTATGTGGCCAAAATGGCCGGGTTACATCAGAAAGAGAAGCCGGGAGAAGGAAAGTGAAGACTCCAGACTGGAGATGTTTAAGGTAGGGGGCAGGTGGGGTGAGAGAGCTGAAGGGAACCACAGATTCTGAGTGGGCCTAGAGACCAAGCAGACACTTTGATCTGCTAATAGGATCACAGTTAACCATTCTTCCTGGGTTTCCTTGGGACCTGACAATTTCTTTGTATGTACGATGGATAATTTGCCTGCTAGAAATTGAAGTAAGATCCTCTGGAAGAGTACCAGTGCTCTTAGCTGCTGTGTCTCTCTAGTCCCTGCACATGAGGCCTCACCTGGTTCTGTGCCTGAGGATTTTCTCCCCTACTTCTTTTCTCTCCTCCCTCTCCTCCCTTCTCTCTCTCCTTCCATCCCCTTTCTTTCCTTTTTATTTACCATCTTTTTCTCAACTCACTCAAGACACTCTGGCAGTGTTCTAATGGCTTTTTTGGCTCTAACGTTTCCTGGAGGGTAGGAAGCCAAGGGAATGGGATTATATAGAGAGTGTTCCCAAGAAGTTTGTTGAACATAAGAGTATGGAAATTAACTTTTTCTTTCTCTTCCCCACTCCCTCTCTCCCTCCTCTTTCTTTCCTCCCTCCTTCCCGTTCATACCCCCATCTACTCTACTTTCTGGAATTTGGTTAGCTGGAACTACTTCTGACTCATTTCATAAATATTTACAATGTTTTAATCCACTTATCTGGAAGATTTCCTTTCCCAAATGCCAACCTGGCCCTGGGACTCTCACAGTAAATGCCAGAAGGCAGAACTGCATCTTTAGATGGCTTGGTTTCTGTTTATTACTGGCTGGCTCCATAGCTGCTCCAATCAGTAGTATAATTTGGGGCATAATTTGCACTGTGAAGTGTTTAAGGCATTATGCAAGATATTGGGAATGAGCAGAAAAGGAAAAAAGGCAATAAACTAGTCCTTAACAAGCTTGCAACCTAGTAAAAGGATTACAGGGTCAAAAACTATGTGGCATCTCATGATTCTGCTTCTCTTATAGCCTGGCAGGCAGAGGGTGGAGCACCACCAAGACCAGGGGATGTAGCAATGAGTAGCAGTATATCTGGAGCCTTCTGGGTGTTAGGAAAGTGCTTGAATTGCATCCTCATGGATGCAGTCTGAGGGTTGGTAAGGGTTTTATGGAGTAATAGAATCATCTGATTTCAAACTTTATATTTTCAAATGCTTTACATTACTTTTTTGTTTAGGAATAATTTCAGCTTTATAGAAATGTTGCAAGAAGAATAGCACCCAAGATGCTCATGTCTATGTTACATAAATCGCCTGATGACAACACATAGTAATCTGTTGCTACCTGCCTCTTCCACCTGTGTCTTTTTGATTCTGTCTCTGTTTCTTTTTACACACAGACAAATATTTTGAATCATTATAGGAAGAGTTTCTGCCATCATAGTAGTATACCCCTAAAGATTTTAGTAGGTATTTCTTTTCTTGTTTTGTTTTGAAGACAGGATCTTGTAGCTCAGGCTAGCTTGGGTCTTGCTATGTAGTCCACTGGCGTGAATGTCTTCCTAAGAACATTTTCATATGCAAGCTGAGTGCAGCAGCACACGACTGTAATCCAGCCTTGCAGAGCAGAGGCTGGATTTGAACAACCCTTCTTTGTATTCTGTGATGAGGTGTTGATGTTTGTGAGGAATACATAGCTGTGCATTTTGTAAAAGCGGTGTGAGCCTCGTTTTAGGGCTACCTGAAGATTCTCCAGGGTCAGAATGTGATGATGAGTGCGTCAGGCTGGAAGATAAAAGAGAGTTGACGTCACTTTCTTAGAGTGTTGTATTTGTAGGCACGTTGTGTTGTACATCTGCTTTGTGGTAATGCTCCTTGTTTGATCTGGTCACGGTATGATCCATTCTCTCCTTCTCCTTCTCTTTCTCTTCTTTTTCCTCTCTGTTCTCCTCCTTTTCCTCTTCCTATCATCTCCATTCTCATGTTCTTACTTCCTTCTTCTCCTCTTTTTCATTTATCTTGAAACTAACAAGTTTCTCAATTGAGAAGTCACCCCAAGTAGTTCTCATCAGAAATTTCTATGGATTTACTTGAAGCACTGCTAATTTACTTGAAAAAGTCTTTATTTTGACTGTGGCAAGATGGTGGTGAATACTGTGAATGTTTTGAACATTCACCAGCCAGCTTCAGTTACAAATGGAAATCCTCCCGTCTTATGATTCTTCTTCATTACGGACATGGAGACAAGCTATCTTATTTTCCCCAATATTGCAGTTGGTGACCATATCTAATTGTTTTGGTATATTTTCACTCCGAGTGTAACAACATATACTGCTGTGTCTCTGAGTCAGCCTTGGAATGAGCTATTTGTCCGAGGATTACTGGTACCTCTATGAATGGTGTTAGAGACCAATGTCTCAGTGTTAAAGTGTACACATCATCATTTTCCTAGCTCTGGAGAAAGGATTAGGGGAACCTAAATACATATGTAAAATAGATCCAGATGTGCACAATACATCCATGGATATCCATCCCCTAACATTTTTGCTTGTGTGTATATTAGCATATATGTTTTCCAGTTATGTTTTAGATCATATATTTCATGCTAATTATAACTACCCACTATAGGCATGTTCCTCTTCAGTCCCTTGACGCTTTGAACTTGGCTCCCAGAATCTCTCTGCTCATGTGCACAAGCCTGCAATACATCTGAAATATTTTTGAAATCGCGTCTCCCTATTCTAAACACACCCAATGTGCTAGATGCTACACACATCTGAAGATATCTAATAGACACTGCGTTATAAGTGACATGGACTGATTCCTTACCCTCTCTCCTCATGTGTGACATATTCTTCTTTGGAAAAGTACAAGGCCTCATCTTTTTGCCTTTACATTCAAGATTCTCTTTTCTCCATCCTTTTGGACTTAATTTGATTTTTATACATGTAAGCATTAATATCTCTCTGAAGCAAACATGGCATGAAAGGGTTGGGAGATGGCTCAGTGTCACGAGCTCTTGCTGTGTAAGCATAAGGAGTTCAAATCCTCAGTACCTAGGTGAAAATCAGTCATGGCTACTCACACTTGTAGCCCTAGCACTGTGAGTGTGAGACAGATGATCACAGGAGTTTGCTGGCCCCCAAATTCCCTGGGAGAATCTACCTCGAGTTAAGCAGAGAGTGGCAGAGCAGGACACCCAGTACTCTCCTCTGACTCTTGCATGTGTGTACACACACGTCTGCACAGACACCTTCCTATACACTACACCCATGCCCACCCCACACAATACACACAAAGTTAATTGTTTTACATCACAGTGAAAACTACACTTAGAAAAATCTTGTTTTCTCTTACGTCCTTCCTCTCCTGTTTCTTGTGCCACCAACTCCTACCTTCTACTTTTTTCATGTCTGATTTTTTTCTGTCAGGCAGAATAAGCTGGTAAAGTAGTGCTTGCTCCCTGTCTCCATCCTTCCCTTTATAGAAATGGTCTGTACTATATGTGGATACATATATGTTTGCTTTCCCCCCAAGATAACATGTATTAGAAATGTTATATTCTAGCTCATAAATACCATCCTTATTCTTTTTATAGTTCCACAATAAGTCAGTTGTGTGTATGCACCATGGTTTCTGTCAATTTCTTATATTTAACCATGTTGCTGGTTTTTAGGATCTTACATTTTCAAATAATTCTACAATGAACATCTTCTGCACACATATTCCACATGGCGCCAGAGTTACTTTTAGACACATTTCTGCATGTAGATTTGCTAGATAAATGGTTCCAGTGCACACATACTTTTATTCTGTATAGGAGGACACTTCTTTCTAGGGAGTAGGCTATTTGCACCAGCAGTGCTTTATCCAAATAGCCCACATGTCTCTATAGCTCACAGCAGAGTAGGCTCTTTTTGTAAGTTGTCTGCTGTCACTTTCAGTTGAGACAAGGTCGTCTTTCTTGTGGACTCCCCAGGAAGGGATCATGAGCACACTGGGAAATTACTCCCTGAGAGTTTGCACATGAAAGTGTATTCATGGACAGTACTGATTCCTCAGGGCAGCTTAAGTAGACCAGGCTGGTTTCAAACTCCAAAGAGATCTGTCTCCTTGCTGAGATTGTGGTGTGCACCACAATGCCTGGCTGTGTTGTTGCATCTTATGCAAAAACTTTTCGGGTTCTGTGTAGTCTTCAAGCACCAAGTGTTTTCATTTCTTGTTTCTCTTGGACCATCTTTATTTAGTTTTATTTTTAGATGATGATCTCGTTAGACACAGGACTCTTGCTTGACAGTTTATTTTAGCACCTTGGTTATTCTATCCTAGTGATTCTGTGTGGATTAAGAAGTCAGCTACTAATTTTATAGAGATCCTATGTAAAGGCAAGTTATTTATGCTTTAAATTTTCCTCTTTGTGTTTGTGTTTCAGGTTTGATATGTTGAGGGCTGTTTTTCCTTGTTTTATAGTATCTGGAGTATTTGCTTGCTTATTCATTTATTGTATAGTTTTATTGTTATTTTACTTTAATTTTTTCAAATTATCTTCTCGTCTGTGTTTTGCTGGTCTGAACAGACACCATGACCGTGGAACTCTTGTAAGGGAAAGCATTTAATTGGGGCTAACTTATGGTTTTAAGGGATCAATCTATTGTCATTGTGGCAGGGACCTTGGCATCATGCAGGCAGACATAGTGCTAGAGGAGTAATAGTTATACATGAGGACCCATAGGCAGCACGAAGAGAGACATTGGGCTGGGCTTGAGCTTTAGAAACCCTTAAGCCCACACCCAGGGACACTCTTCCTCCAACACAGCCACCTTCTAACCTCACAAATAGTACCACTCCTGATGACCAAGTATTCAAATAGATGAGCCCATGGGGGCCATTCTTATTGAAACCACCACAGATTGCTTTTTTCCTTTTGTTAGGTTTTCATTTGATCTGATCTCAGCCTGTAACTTAATTTTTTTTTTCTGATTATTTTGTCTGTTTCCTGTATTCCTCAGTTTCTACTCATAGTCTTTGTGACTCTCAAGCCTTTTCATATTTGTAAATGTTCGTGTGCTATAATTCACTCCGCAGGGTTGAAACACAATTTCTACAGCTCTGTGGCTGTTTCAGGGGCCAGGATTTTAGCTGCTATTTTTATTCTTATTCATTTGTGGTCAGGGGTCCCACTTTGATGACTCTCTGTTCTACAGACAGCTCACTGCTCTCTCAGGGTGGTATTTTATGAATGAGTGAATGTGTCAGGAAGGTGACAGTTGGTATATTTTAATTCTCCTTTGGATATTTTATTAAACTTGGTAGAGGCTTGTTTTCGTTTTGCTTCTTCCTTCTCTGTCACTCTAGTGTTTCCAAAGATTATATCTTGATTGCTGAGACAATTTTCTGCCCTCCCCATCTTCCCCCTTCTTTGCCCTCTCCCCTGCTCTCTGCCCTCCTCCTGTTCTTTGCCTCCCCTGGTCTCTACCCTTCCTCCCCCTGTTCTCTGCCCTACCCCTTGTTCTCAGACCCCCACTCTCGGCAATCTTCTTCAGAGACCATAGCTTCAGGATCTAACACCCTCCACCCCTAGCCTGTGCCTAGTACTAGAAATCACCAAATTCTAATTCAAGGTTAGGTTTCTATGAATTTTCTCTTTCTGGCATTGATTCCAACGGTGCGATGCCTACGTTCTGGGCATTCCTTTGACACTTTCCTGGAATTCCATAAGGACCCTTCTCTCCTCTTCAGTGGTGTGTGAGCGGTGGAAACTCAGCTGGGACTTTTATTAATTTTTTTCCATTTACAGTTAATTTTAGTGTCACGATATTTTCGATCATAATACTGCTGAGAAGGTGGATTATGTGTGATTTTGTGATGTTGTCCCCATCATGGGATTTAAAATAGTAAATTTTAAATCAATGGGTCACCATTAGTGAGTTCTTCAGGCTTTGTCACCATTGAAATCAAGACACTCCTTATCATGTATGTAATAAGAAAGCTTTAGGCCATAGTCCGAGTGATGTGTTCTTTCTTATGAAGTACAATATTTGACAGGATGTAGTGAGTCTTTAAAAAGATTATTCTTTCTGCTCTAGGGATAGTGTGCTGGACGTGGCAAGTATGGGAACAGAACAGAAATGAACCTTCCATAACAGTCTGGATAAGTCAATAGGACCAGAGTGGCTCCTGGCACTTCCATAGGATGGCTCACAACCACCTGTAACTCTAATTCCAAGGTGTATGAAGCCTCTTTCTGGCTACCATTGGTACCTGCACAGATATGCAAAGATGTAAAAATAATTAAAAATAAAACCATGTTTTTTAAATAAATAAAACTAAGACATCTATCCTGAGTTTTTTAAATCTGCATTTTTACCAGGAAATCATGATTTTTGTGGTTGAAATCTAAATGCAGATCTAACTGTAAGACATCACAGTGTGCAGGACATCTGACAGCAGACACTTCTTTCTTGCCAATCTCATATGGGAACCAGCAGATTGATTAGGAGCTGTCTAAATACCATTTCCAGGTCAAAGTCCTTGTGTTTTTAATCCCAGCATTCAGGAAGCTGAGGCAAATTCATTGCTGTGAGTGCAAAGGCAGCCTGGTTTACACAGTTTCAGGCTAACCTGGGCTATCGTGTGAGAACTTGTCACAGAAGAAAAGAAAGAAAAAATGAGAAAAGTAAAATCATCACTGTCAAAAAGTTTAGATTTCTTTATTAGTAGATGAAAATCCTGTTCACTGATAAATGTGAGGGATTATTATTACTTAAAAACAAAAATAATTTTATGTGTGAGGGTCTTTCATCTGCATGCATGTCTGTTTACCAGGTGTATGCTTGGTATCCTTGGAGGACAGAAGAAGGCACTGGATCCTCTGGAACTGGAATTTCAGATGGCTGTGAGCTGCTATGTGGGTGCTGGGAATCAACCATGGGTCCTCTGGAAGAGCAATCAAGGCTTTTAGCCACTGAGCTCTCTCCTTCAAGAGAGTATTATCATTTGATTTTTGGTACATACTATTTTATTTTTATTTTTATTTTTTATTTTTTAAAAGATTTATTTATTTATTTTACATATATGAGTACACTATAGCTGTGATTCAGACACATCAGAAGAGGGCATCAGATCCCATTACAGATGGTTTGTGAGCCACCATATGGTTGCTGGGAATTGAACTCAGGACCTTTGGAAGAGGAGTCAGTGCTCTTAACCACTGAGCCATCTCTCCAGTCCCGGTATGTACTATTTTAGTTAGTACTCTTTCCAATATTTTGTTTTAAAACAATTATCTACCAACTGATAAAAATCATACTGACACTTGTACTGGCTCATCATTGTTTAAAAAGAAAATGCTTTTCTTGTCTGCACTCACTTCATTTCCGTAATAGCTCTGTGACCTTGGCAAACAAGCTAGACATTTCCTTTATAACCAGCAAACCTCCCAGTGAGTTTGCCATGCTACATTTGATGACTTGGCAAGATCTCCACATCACAGAGGATGATGGGGCACACAGTGCTGTAGAGAAGCAAATGCTGTCCTGTTGGTATCATTAGCAAGACATATATTTCTTTTTCACTTATGCATGGAGACAGGCTGGTGGCTTCTCTTGTGCTCCTCTGGAGCTGAAGGGTTTGTTTGTTTGTTTGTTTGTTTAACCTCCTCTTTTTTTTATACAAGGGAACATGTTTCTGCTGCCTTCAGAGGGTACATGTTCAGACCTGAGATTGGGAGTGAAAATATGGGGTTGAAATGGAGTTTAGGGCACAGGAAAGTTTGGGTTCAAAAAGCCAAGAAAAGTCATAAGGAAGCTGTGATATTATAACATAGTAAGCTATATTAGATGGACATGCTGGTGCATATTCATAATCCCAGGATGCAGAGGCAGAGTCAGAGTCAGAGTCAGAGTCAGAGTCAGAGTCAGAGTCAGAGTCAGAG